>NCSJ02000650.1:0-10907 GCA_002812745.2 Scytalidium lignicola
CATTTAATTTAACTAATAAGTTAACAGAGAAATTATATAAAATATATACTGACTTAGTAAATTAATACAATTTGTAAAAGAAAGAATAAAGGCATATTATAATAAGAAACATAATATNAAAACTTATATATATAAAAAGAATAAAGTTTATCTTTAACGNAAAAAATCTATAAATNAAAAAGACTAAGTAATATACTTGACTTTATAAAGTTAAAACCATTTAAGGTTAAGGAAGTTTATAAACTAATAATAATTAAATTAAAGTTACTAAAAGCTATAAAGATATATCTTATATTTTATACAATACTATTAGAATTAACATTTAAGAATACATTATTAACATCAAGTATAAAGGTTAAGTTATAACCTAATAAGGAATAAATAGTTAAGAAAATCTTAAATCATAAATACTAGTATAAGAAGATTCAATATTTGATTAAATAAGAAGGATTCTTAAAATCAAATAATTTATAAAAACTTATTAAACATCTGAAGAATATTAAAGAGATAATGAAGAGTTATCATCAAACTTTAGTTAAAAAAGATCCTTAAGAAGAAGAATTAATTAAGTTAATAAAACAAATAAAAGATTGATAATATTAGTACTTAACAAGGAGAAGTTGACTAAAGAATATTACTCATCTCTATTAAGAGGATACAATAGGTTATTAATAAAGACTAAGGAGTTTAACTTTTCCTTTTTTAACCTTTCTCTTTCTTTTATTTCTTTTAATTCTTTTATAATAAAAACATCTTTAAAAATCATAAGCTAAACATTGTTTTTCATATGATGACAAAGCTTCCAAAGCCTTAAGACTTTAACAAGAGCTTCTTCTTCTTCTTGTTCTAAGCATTACTTTTCCTTAAGATAATAATCTATTTCCTTAAGGGATAACCTAAGGAGTTTACAATAACTATTATAATGAGTATATTCAGAATACTTTAAAGAATTAAGAGAGTAACAACAAGANTTTTTTATTCTTTTTACAATAACAACAAGAGGAAAACATTTTAAAACTTATTGTTTTTATCTTTTCTACTTTACAAAGGTAAGTTTAGTATTTGCATAACATGATGGATAAAAAGCATAGTTAAAGAACAATGAAGATTATTTAACATTACTAGTTAAGCATCAAGGTAACATTAGGATAAAAAGAGGATAATGTTATAGTCCTTACTGTCACAACCTGATAAACGCCAAAAGATAGTCTATGGAATGTCTGTAGTTAACAAATGTTAGGTCACGTGATGAGTCTTGGTGTATAAAGGTGTATAAGGGCATATGGCTATACAAGTCTATACTGGTCTATACAGTTGAGTACTCATTTGTTTATATAAGAACATACTCTTTAAGCTTTAGTTAAGACCTTGTATTCAACCTAAGTTATAACTTTACTATATATACTTGTTTACTATAATTACAGACAGCTTACTTCTACATAAACCTAACAAGAGTAACTAAGCCTACTTTATATGATTATATTGTAAGAAGTCTTATAATAATCCTTTTTCTATACAATTTTTTATTCTACTACTTATATTATTATGTTTTATCTATTTTACTACTTTTAATTATACTTTATTCATATTTAACAACTATTTCAGAGTATTAAATAACTTTCCTTTGATTATAAAATTAGTTAAATTTATAATTCTTTTAATCTATTATACTTTAACAATTTAATGTTGTTTGTATACTTAACAAAAGTATATTATATTAATTATAAGTTGTTTTTCTTATATAGTTCTCAACTTAACAAAGTAATTATATAATAACTTTAAATCTGTATATATAACTAGTAAAAGGTTAATTTCGAGGATTCTTTTAATAGTTAACTTAATCATAACTTTTATATTAAACTTATAAGTTATTCTATATAATTTTAAAGTTAAAATGTTATATATAACCTTTTTACACTTAATTAACGTTTAATATAATATATTTACATTTCCTTTTCAGTTTATAAGTATTATAATATAATTAATTTATAATAATAAGTCTTTGTTATTCATAAATAAAACATTTGTAAAAATTAATAATTATAATATTTCCTTTTTAAGCTTAACAAATTGTATTCTTTTAATAATATTTTAAATCTGCTATTATAAGCGTTTATTTAATAATTTTACATCTTCTTAACTAGGATTAATAACTTGAACAATTATTAATAGATTATATAATACTTCTAATTAGCAAACTGAAGTTATATACACTTCTTAAACATATTATACAATATATTACTCCTTGATAATAAAATTCTAATATACAATTCTTTATAAGCTTGTTATAATAACTAATTTCCTAGTTACAAACTATAGATTAACATATTAATACCCTTAAGTAAATAAAATTCTAATATTATTTAATTATATAATATTTCTATTAAACTTAATTCTCTTATTAATAGTTAACATTTTATATTCTTTTATTAGAAAATTAACCTTTTTTAGTTATTTTTACTCAAGTTTAATAAATTAAGCATTTCTAACAAACAAGGTATTATTAGTTTAAAACTTTATAACATTAAAATGTTTAATGTTATACAATAAGCTAAAGTTGTATATTAACAGTTTTATAACAAATACTTTAACATAATAAGAGTAATAAGTTTAAAACTAGTAGTTTCTAATTTCAAGGATTTTGTAAAATAACTTTATAACTTGTAAGGTCAAGCTTTCACAGAAATCAAGTTGCTTTATAAGCTTTAAAAATGATTATATGTAAAAATTCTAATTTAACAAAATAGTAAACTGTATATACACTTGTAAAATGTTTTATAAGTAGACTGGCCGATCGGTCCAGACCGGACCAGACCGTGGGTTTTGTGGGGACCGTTTCGAGACCGTGGTCTGTACGGTCTGAAGCTAAAATTTTGAGACCAGACTATGAGACTACAGTCCAGTCTGGCTTAAAAAATAAGGACCGTATATTAGTATCAGACCGTACTCAGACTGTGCTCAGACCATATAGTCTAAAATGTTACTATATTTAGTATATTTTTGTCTTATTTAAGTAATATTAGCGAATTACAGTCTCGCTTAATTTAAACCAGACTGTGGTCTCGTCTGACTTAAAAAATGGGGACCGTGTAGCTTACGGTCTCATCCAGACCGGACTGTAAGCTACGGTCTCGCTTAAATTTTTGCAGACAAGACCGTGTGGCTTACAGTCTCGTCCGGACGGGACCACGGTCTGATGCAACGGTCCGGCCAGTCTATTTATAAGTACAAGCTTATATCTTTATACTCTATAACAATAATACGAAGAATAATACATTAACTAATATACTAAATAATAAATGATTAAGTTAAAATAAACTTCTTCTTATTATCCTTATAAGCTTATACTATAAAGTATAACTTTTCAAAAACTTTTTCAGTTTTCTTATTTTTAATTTTATTTACAAACTTAATGTTAAATATACATATATTATTAAGTATATCTTAAAAGTTTATAATTTTGAAAATGTTCTTTTCAAGTAATCTTAATATTTTAACTTAATATAAGGCTATAAATTAAAGCTTTAATTTTTTGTCTTATAGGAAAGTAATAATTTTAAAATATTTATAAAGTCTTTTATATCTTTACTTTATAAATAATATTAATGGTAAAACAACGGTTATAATTAACTTATTAAACTCTTCTTAGTACTTTTTAACAGTTGTAATTCTTAGTTTTAACTTTAATAACTTAATTCTATTAATTCCCTTTATAAGTATAAAGTATAATTTCACAATTGTTAATTTAAATAATGTATTCTTATATAATAGTATTAATATGCACATTTTTCCATTTATACTTACAAGTTTATATAATTTTTTAAACTTTTATTTTAACTTGTATTTCTTACTTTTCATACAAGAATGTTTGAATTTAATAATAAATCATGAATAGCATTTATATTAAAACTATTATACATATTGATTATATTTTGTACTTATTATTTTACCTTGATTTTGTTAATTTCCTTTATAGTTTTCTTAATTATTATAACTTTTTAACTAATAATTAAAGTTAGAATGTCAAGTTCTAATATATATAAGTAAACATTATAAACTGTTAGTAGAATAACGGTTATGTACACATGATATTCACATGCCCTTATAAGCTAGTCCTGATTAAGTAATAAGAATAAGCAAAGCTCTTACAACTTTACTCTCTTACTCTTAATTGTATAACAATTATAGAATAATATAATAAGTATATTATATATAATTGTATATTGTACTTTATACTACAAGTAAACTAACACTAATTAGTTTGTATATATAAATCAGGAGATTATCATTTAATTGGTTAGATGTTAAGTAGTCTATTTTTGAAGTTGAATTTTAAGAGATTATAACTTTTGTTTAGTTAGACGTTTAACAGTCTACTTATAAAGCTGAAATCTACTTAGTTAAAGGGGGAAATAGTTATTTACCAACTTACAACTTGATTAGTTGAATGTTAAGCAGTTTGCTTTTATAATTGTTATTGTTAAACTTGTTTTTGCTAAAAATAATATATTTAGTTGAATGTTAAGCAGTTTACTTATAAAGTTGTATAATTAGTTAATTAACTAATTTTATTCGAAAAATTACTCTTTTACAACTTATTTTCATTAATTTCTATTTAAAAACTATTTATATTCTTTACTACTCTTCTTATAAACTAGAAATAACATGTTAAAACTATAATCTTTTATCTTACCTTTACTTTTATCATAGAATTACAAGCTTTTACAAGTATACAAGAGAATTTAAGAGTTTATAAAATTATAACAATCAAGAAGACTAAGAAACTATTATACCTTTGAAGATATCTGTTTAAGTTCTTAAGATTATAAAGTTTATTACTTATAAGTAAATACTCTTTGTACTTAAGTATAACCAGCTTTACTTTTTAATTACTTAAGTACTTTATGCTAATATTAGTAAATAACAATGTAAAGCTTAGGAATAACAAGAAACATAATAAAAACNAAAAGATATAAGGAGGAATAYAARGGAAAACARRYTAGAAATTATTATAARAGTAATAGAGAATACTATAAGGGTRAATTAAACAGTATTAATCAAGAAATAAGAATAAGGAATAAACCTTAAGGATATTATTATAAAGGATATATAAGAATACTTAATTATTAAGGTTTATAAGTATTACTTTAACAAAACTAATAATGTAAACTTATAAAACTTATTTTAAGAGGACTTCAAAAACTTTATAATCAATACTTTTAAGGTTATTACTTAGAAAGAGATATAAAGCTTATAGAATTACCTTTATTATAATAGTATATGTGTAATACACAATACTAAGAGTATTATAATCACTTAAACTCTTATGAACATTGTATAAGAGGAGGAATAATACTTATAAAGTGAAGAAGACTTTTAATACATTTCTTAAAACCTTTAAAAAAGACTTATTATCTTTATAATTATTATACTTCTTATAGTCATTTATCTTACAAATGCTTAAATTAACTTTAAGATTTCCAGTTCAATGTACATAAGCTAAGAATCAAGTACTTTTCTAACCTTTATAACTTTTTAGAATAACTATTAACAGTTTTATAAGTTATAACAAGATTATAACTTTAATTATAAGCTTAATTTATCATTATCACTTTTAACTCAACTTGTGTATATGAAATAAGTCTTTAATATTATCAAGATATACATAGAAGACTAGAAGTATAATAGAATAATTAATAACTTTAAATATAAATTGATAATCTTCAAGAGTTATTATGAATAAGTAGAATTGTCAGAGGAATTTTATATTAAAGTATTCCTTACTATATTAACAAGATTAGTAAAAGGTTATTTTATTGTTAATAACCTTATTAAATACATGTTTAAAGAAGTATATACTTACTTATATAACTTTTACAAAGGACTTATATACTATTGTCAAATCTATACTAAATAAGAAAGTATAATGTTAACCTTGATCATAATTGTAAATCTTAAGAAAATAACATTTAAGAATGTACAATTACTTATTAACAAGCTTTAAGAACTCTAATATAACCTTTAACTAGCTTATAAGACAATTAATATTCTTTATAAGAAGTTGATTATTACTTGTTAAGGATCTTTAGTATGTAAATATGTTATTTCAAACTTATTAAGAGACTTAAAGTAACTTATCAACAAACTTTACTTATTTATTATATTATACAAAAAGGAAAAAGAATAAGAATATCATAATAAAACTTACTTTATAAACTGTTATTATTATACTAATCATAAAGTAAACTAATAATTCAATTCACAAGGCTTTAAACATATTACTTTACACTTTTAAATACAAGAAAGATGCTTTATATATAAAAAARGAAGAGTATTGATTATAAAAANCACTTACAAGAAGAGCAAAATACAAAGAAAATATGTTTTAAAGTTAGAAATATAAGTAAATTTAACTTTAACATTTACAATTCTGAATAATGTTTTAATGAATAGTTTAAACAATATATTGTTAATTGTAAAAGAAGTAACTCTGAAGAAGACAAATTAAGCCTTACTTTCAAGACTTTATTTACTTATAATAACCTTGAAATAAACCTTGAAAAACCTGATTAACCTAAAACCACATTCTTTATTATAATCATGTTCTTTATTTTATGTAAAAGTTTCCTAGTAGAATTAATTATACTAATTATTATAGAATTAACTAATAATACTTTCTTATACTAACTAATCACTAAGATGTTAACAACTAAGAATTACTTTTAAGAACTTAATCTAAAAACCTTCATAATAATCATAACAGAAGTGTACAATATAAAGAGCTTAATAAGGTATAATTCAAGACAATTTCATGGAATCTTGATTAATATAAGAGTTATAAAGTACTTTATAACCAGTTATAGTTAATTTAAAACTTTATAACAAATAGATTAAACTATAGTATTAAATACTATAACTAAAAACATAATAACAGTATAATTCAGAATCAAGAGTATAACTTCAATAAGTTTTATATTAGTAAATATATTAATTGAGTAAATTGAATTCTATGTAATTGAATTGACTATTCCCTTTTTACTATGCTTAATGGATATAAACTAATTAAGTATGTATTTYAAYAACYTTAYAAACTTACTTRTTAYCTTAYAAGGAAAWGCATTTTAGTTATATAATGATTTAGCTATAACTTTCTACTTTAAAACATATCTTTATACATCCTTGTTTTTGATTTACTAAAAGAAAACCCTTATTTCTTGATTAACATAGAATTATAATACTTATACTAATGTTTTAACTACTTGTCAATAACTAGATTATAATGTATATTGGACTATACAGACTATGATATCAACAAAGACATGTTAAAATATCTTATTAAGTTTTATACTTATTGTTAACATTATAATAAGTCATTAAGAAGATTCAGATTTAACTTATAAGATAATATCAACTTCAACTACTCTATTATCATTAACATCTTCTATATCAACAACAAACTTATACTTTATATTGTCAATGAAGGAACATACTATCAAGTTAGTAAATAACTCTAAAATATTAATACAAAGCATACTTGAGATGTTTTACAGACTTGTTAGATTAACACTTACTTAAGACTTCTAGACCAGATTGTAATTAACACTAGAAAGAACTTCATTAGTAAAGAATTCTAGCAAAATGTTATAATCATAAGAACAACCTTGAAAGTAGTTCTAATAGAAGCTTATAACTCAATTAGCCATATTAAACAATATTATATACTTATACAATATGCTTACTAGATAATTATAGTTAAAATCCACAATCTTAACAAAGATATAACTTTACAAATAACATTCAAGGCTATTAACAATTCAATAAGACTTAACGGACTTGTCTTTACATTACTAGTTTATAACACTTACTTATACATGTCAGAACTTAACATCTTAGCCTTAACTATAAGCTAAAGAGCTATAATAATCAAGAAGGCTATAAAGGAAATCAGTAAAATCAAAGTAAAATAACAAGTACAAAACATAATCAACATATAAAATAACCTTGATATAAGTATTATTCATAACTTACTACTGAATTCAGATGTTCTTGTATAAAGAGTAAGAAACATAAGTTAGAATAGAAGCTAGGAAAAGTTATACAAGCTTGTAAGTATAAACAGAGAAACATATGTATTAACACTACTACATACTACATAAGAATACACTATTCAAGTCAACGGTTGTAAAACTATACCTTATACTTACAAAAGGAATTAATGAAATTAAGTTACCAAAGCTAGAACTAAGAATTACAACTGTTGAAGAGCATCAAGAAGAGCTTAACAAGTTAACTATAGTTGTTACTCTACTACTAGTACTACTTATAAAACATAAACATAGAAGACCTTGTAAATACCTTGAAATCATTGTTTTCTTATAAGGTGAAGAACTAAAGCCTTAATTTACAGCCTTATATTAAGTTAAAATATCAAGATTGCTTGAAAAGAGCATTTTTGAAATTGTAAACCTTTAAGATATACTTAATAATATATGTATATTCAACGTTAAGTTTGTAAACGAAATTAAAAATAAAAGAACTGAAAAAGCTTTTGAAAAGTTATACTTTATAATACAAGCTTATAAGGATAATAAGAAGAAGCTTGTTTTGACTTAATCGTTTATTATTCAATATGTTAACTAATATATTATTCTTTGTATTGTTACTATAGAGTACAAAGACATAAGCTTGTACTTATAAGACATTTCACAAGTGTATATATAATCTACTACTTTGCTGAATTAAGATTTCTATGTATAATTACCTCTAGAACTTACAAAGTAACTTAGTCTTTGTAAAGGCTTAATTCTACAAGTTGTAAAGTTACTTTACAAAGTCCTTAAAGCTGGAAACTACTAATTCTAGACTTATTACTCTTATTATGTCAAGGTGTTTACTATGAAATTGTTAACATATAACCTTTGCTTACTGTATAACACTAAACCTTTTGATATTGTAAGGTTTTAAACTAATAATACCTTGTTTGTCAAAGATACTTAATTTATTAAACTTAAGTAAGAATAGTTGAAAAAGGTTAATTTCCTAGTAAAAGAATATGAATTATTAATTATTAATAAGGGAATCAAGTTTAATAAAAGTATTATACAATTGAATAATACTAGAATTTTACTTACTCAAAAGTGTTAATATACTAATCTATAACTTGTAACCAGGAAATCAGTTATTATAATAAGCTTATAAGGAATTATACATTAAAACCTTATTATCAAGGAGTAATATATTATATAACATACTTAAAGAGTATATATAACTTTAATTTACTAACTAGAAGTATTATATAACCTATTAATAATTACTGAAGCTATTAATCTTAACCAAGAAAACATAAAATCATTGAATAAACACTTACNAATAGTAAATTTAAAACATTGTTAAGAGAATATAATTTATTAAACTCAAAAAGGAAATGTTATAATTATTAATCTTTATAAACACTTTATTTATAAATAATAAAGACTTATTGTTACAAATTAACTATATTATAATACTTGTAAACTAGAAAGGAAACATGAATACATTATACTAAACATTAATCAAGTACAAAAAGGTTATACATAATGTTTTAACCTCAGAACTGTATAAAATAACTTATAAGTTTGATATAAAAGTTATGATCAAGTTAATTATCAAAGGAATTCTTAAAATTAACTTCTTATTGGTTATATGTTACAAAACTTCGCCATCCAAGTCATTGGATAGCCAAGGGTAAGGTAGATGTTTAAGGACAATGGAAATGTGTAATACATAAGCAGGCGATTAAGTCAAGTGTAAGATCTAGTAATGTATTTAGGTTGAACACAAGGAGTCTACTCTCATGTTCTTACAGTGTGCTTATATAGATAATGAAATCCAACTGGACCTTCTAAAGTCCTTGGAGTCCTTAGAGTCCTTGGAGTTCTCTGGAGTCCTTTAAGGATTTTAAGACTCTATCATGTGACTTTTGATTGTTAGGTTCTTTATGTACACCTTCTGTATACTAAGCCTCAAGCTTACACCAATTAGCTTGTTAGGTAAAACCTGTAACATTATCCTCTTTTTGTACTAATGTTACCTTAATACTTAACTTGTTGTTATGAATTATTTCATTTGTTCGTTAATCCTTTTCTTTCTTCAATATACCTTCAAAGTATTCTTACCTCTTCTTTCCTTCTGATCTTAAGAGAAAGAAAAGAGAGAGGGTTACTCTTGCTTTAACTATTGAGGACATTAGTGATAGTATGGATTCTTGTTCTTATTATTCCAAGGAGAACCAAAAGTGTATTGTAAACCTCTTGAAGTTCTTATGGTATTCTGAGTGTATACATATGAAGTGCTCTTACAACATGTCTTCTGATTCTTAGAACAAGAATATCCCTTGTTCTCAGGACTAAGAGTCCTTGGAAAAATCCATGGACAGACTACAAGCAGAAGAAGAAGAAGTTATAGCCAAAATCTTTTGTTTATGAAAGTAACAAGTTTTCCTTCAACGGTGAAAGAATAAGATGGCCTGGCGAGGCCTGAAGTATTTGGACGAACTTGATATTGTGGAAAAGAAAGAAAGGCAAGAGAAACTGTTTAAAGAGTTGTATTCTGCTTGTGTAGGTAAAGCTTCTTCTTCTGTTGTTAACCTCTTCTTCTTTGACCTTATGATTCTATTGCTTGGAAATCCATTCTAAGATGAGTTTGGTGATATACCTTTAATAACTTTTTACAATTTGTAAAATTAAAAGTAAGTTCTTATCCATTTTTACTCTCTGGATATCCTATTCATTTAACTAAGTATTGTAGNTTTTTTATAATGTATCTTATGACTGATGATTTTCTTAACTTTATATTCTCTTTCCAGATCAACTTCTTTTAACATTAGTATTTAAGTATTTTCAAGTGTTAGTTTAAAAAGTAAAACATAG
>NCSJ02000651.1:0-10868 GCA_002812745.2 Scytalidium lignicola
GTGAGACTATGGTCTGGTCTGACAACAAAAGTGGGGACTGTTTCACGTTCGGTCTCAAARCCTTGAGACCGAACCGTGTGGCTTACGGTCTCGCTTAAATTTTTGCGGACAAGACTGTGTGGCTTACGGTCTTGTCCAGACGGGACCACGGTCCAATGCAACGGTCCGGCCAGTCTATTAATAGAATTGAATTACTAAAGTTAAAACTAGAAATTACAATCATTAAAGAGTACTAAAAAGAGCTTAACAAGTTGACTATAGTTGTTACTTCATTATCAGTACTACTAGTAAAACATAAACATAAAAGACTTTGTAAATATCTTAAAGTTATCATCTTCTTATAAGATGAAGAACTTAAACAACCTTAATTTATGATCTTATATTAAGTTGAAATATTAAGACTACTTGAAAAGGGCATTTTCGAGATTGTAAACTTTTAAAGTATACTTAATAATATATGTATATTCAATACTAAGTTTGTAAATGAAATTAAGAATAAAGGAACTGAAAAAGCTGTCAAAAAATTACATCTTATAGTACAAGCTTACAAGGACAATAAGAAGAAGCTTGTTTTGACTTAATTACTTATTATTTAACATATTAACCAGTATATTATTCTTTGTATTACTATTATAGAGTATAAAAGTATAAGCTTGTACTTACAAAACATTTTACAAGTATACATACAATTTATCACTTTGCTAAATCAGGATTTCTATATATGATTACCTTTAAAGCTTATAAAGTAACTTAATCTTTGTAAAGGCTTAATTCTACAAGTTATAAAGTTATTTTACAAAGTCTCTGAAGTTGAAAACCATTAATTCTAAACTTATTACTCTTATTATATTAAAGTGCTTATTATAAAATCATCAATAATAACCTTTGCTTATTGTACAACATTAAACCTTTTAATGTTGTAAAGTTTTAAACTAATAATACCTTGTTTGTCGAAGACATTTAATTTACTGAACTTAAGCAAGAACAACTGAAAAAAGCCAATTTCTTAGTAAAAGAATATAAAATATTAATTATTAACAAAGGAATCAAGTTTAATAAGAGTATTATACAACTGAACAATATTAGAATTTTATTTACTTAAGAGTATTAATATGTTAATTTACAGCTTATAACTAGGAAATTAGTTATTATAACAAGCTTATAAGGAATTATACATTAAAACTTTATCATCAAGGAGTAATATATTATATAACATGCTTAAGGAGTATATATAACTTTAATTTGTTAACCAGAAGTGTTATACAACTTATTAATAGTTACTTAGGCTATTAATCTTAGTTAAGAAGACATGAAATCACTGAATAAACACTTATAATAACAAATCCAGAATGTTGTTAAAGGAATACAATTTGTCAAGCTTAAAAAAATATATTTAAAAAACTTGAAGATATAGAAAATAAAGGAGAAAGTATATAAAGTTATAATTATACAAATTACTTAATATAAGAAGAATAAGAAATATCTTATAATATTAGAATTATAACTTGAAATACTTAATATACTAATTAGCTGTCATAATATAAGTTAATTATATTAAAAATATTAAAAAAATGATTTATTCTTTTTAATGTTAAAGTATATAATATAGTTAATTATAGAATAAAGTATAACTAACTTAGTTATAAAATAAAGTATTACTAACCTAATTATAGTCAAGTTAAAAAATAAGGTATAACCAACTTAACACTCTTGAAGCTGTCTTAAAAATGTTATAACATATGTTAACCTTTTTAAAAACATTATACTTTTACTATAATACTTATAAAAGCCTTAAAGCAAAGCTTTAATAATAAACTTAAAAGAAACTTATAATAATACTTATAAATTATAATATATTTAATCCTTCTTTATAATGTTAATACAATTGTTAATAACATTATTAACAATTTTGCAGATTAACTAAAAGAGTATTATAAAAATTCAATGGTTAAACTCTTAATATATTTCTGATTATTATAATAACTTTAATTCTGCTTAATATACATGTTAAATAGCTTATATAGAAGATTCTACTTTATTATATCACTTTAATTGCCTAAGAATTTTAGAATAATAAAATTAAGTTAAAATAAGATTATAATCTAACAAGATGTCTGATTCGATTAAAATAAGACTATATCATAATATAAATCAATTGTATTAAAGGTAAAAGGATGATTTATTCTCCTTAATACTAAAGTACATAATATAACTAGTTATAGAATAAAGTATTATCAACTTGGCTATAGTCAAGTTAAGGAATAAGATATGACTGACCTAGTACTCCTGAAGCTGTCTTAAGAACATTATAACATATACTAACTTTTTTGAAAGCATTATGCCCTTTTTGTAATACTTATAAAAGCTTTAAAGTAAAGCTTTAATAATGAACTTAAAAGAAACTTATGATAATGCTTATAAACTATGATATACTTAATCTTCCTCTGTAACGTTAGTGTAATTGTTAATAATATCATTGACGATTTTGCAGATTAACTAAAAGAATATTATAAAAATTCAATAATTAAACTCTTAACATGTTTTTATTAGGAACGA
The DNA here is from genome assembly GCA_002812745.2 of Scytalidium lignicola. Classification (NCBI taxonomy): domain Eukaryota; kingdom Fungi; phylum Ascomycota; class Leotiomycetes; genus Scytalidium; species Scytalidium lignicola. Next base: position 2,557 of record NCSJ02000651.1, read on the forward strand.
GTAATTGAATAGCTTTACCACTCGGCTAAACTGGCTAAAAAGGCGCAATATTAGCGGTCGCACCGCTAATAGCTATTCTACTATATATAGCGTTCTTAACACTTATTAACATGTATAAAGATTTTAGAACTAATAACACAAAAGTTCAATAGATTAAGCTTGTAATTAGTATTAGAAGAAGAAACTTATTTCATAAAAACTTCGAATAAAGTAATATCACTTACAAAAGTTCTAGTTACAAGATAATTGCTAATATATATAATTAACTTGTATACTTTGTTCTAAAGTATAAGGAAAATATTAATAACAATTATAATAATACAAGTTCTTGTAAATATAAAACATTTAACTCTCTTAAAGACTTTATTTTACCATAGTATATAAGAAGTAATTTCTTTATGTCAAATATCTTTATAATTATAGAAGATATCAAGTTTCTCTTTACTAAACTCATTTCTACTATCAATTCTAATTAGTGTAAAAGTAATATTCTATTGATTTTTGAGAAGAGTATAATATATAATTATAATATTATATATACTTTTCTTTTCTTTATAAGTATAACCTTAAATAATATATATTTTGTTTAAATAACAACTTTCTACTTATTACTTTCTTTAATCTTAATTAGATTAAATGTTAACTATAAGTTTAACTTGATGAATATAACAACTCCTTTCAGTTTGTCCATCATTGAATTGATTAATAATAAGGGGTATTAGTCTTTCTCAATTTTATTATTCAAATGTTTATAATCATCATAAGGTCATCTTAATGGATTGTCTTCTTTCTTTACATAATGTAATAGTATTCTAGCTTTGTTATAACCTTCTTTGTACAAACCTCTAAGCATCATTTTCTTAAGTAACTATTTTTTCATTGTTTTATCTTCAGTAAGAATTGTTTGATAAATTAGTTTATAAGTTAGTTTAAACTCCTCTTTGAACTTTATCTTATAATCTTATGGTTTATACTTGAGTAAGGCTGAATTATCAGGNTTTTTTTATGAATAGCTTTAACTATTTATAATATTCCTCAAGAATATGTTTTAAAGTCTTGTCAACATAAATAACTTCTAAGGACACTTCCTCTAAGAAGGTAATTATACTCATTCTCTAATCAATTATTAGATTATGCTTTTTCATCTATTCAATTCTTAATATTACTTAATATATTCTTAACCTTATAATATTAAAGGATATACTTTCTTGATAGCCTTTACTAATCCTTATATCTAGATTTTGAGTTTAGACATCAATATACTTTTAAACTTTAGTACTGTTCACTAATGATATTAAGTAGTTATCTTTCTTAACTTTGTGTTAAGTCTAAGTTACTTTACAACTTATTCACTAATGAAGTTTCTTTTAACTTTTAAATCAATTAAAGCCTTTATTAGCTTTCTGTATAATTTTATGTTTATGTACAATGAACTTTTACTGTTCATAGAGTATAAGTTAACATTTCTAACATTGTTAACTGATATATTATCTTTGATTTCCAGATCTTTAACATTTTCTTAAAGTTCCTCAAACAATGCTCTTTATCTTTTTACAAGATCTTTTAGTCTTAGTCCATCAAGGCTTCTATTATTCATGAATGCTTGTGTATCTTATACTTAGTTAACTATTTTGNTTTTTAAGGCATTCTCTTATATCAACAATTAAAATATCACTTTCCTTAAGAATCCTTCTTATAATATTCAAAAGGTACATTATTACTTCTTAGTTAAATTGTTAATTAATCTTCTGTATTTGTTCATCTTCCTTTAGAAACATAATAAGTAGTTCTAAAGGTAATAAATCTTCTTTTAGTTCATTAACCTAAGGTAAAGCTTTTATATCCTAGTTTACTTGTTCAATAATATTCCTTTGTATACCTAGTCTAACCTAGTTTTATATTTGCAGAGTATGATATTATTCAGCTTTAAGCAATTATTCTACTAAATTTCCTAAACCTCAGATTTCTTTGTATAATGTTTCTGCCTTTGATCTTTCTTATTAGAAGGTTATTATCAAAAGTCCTTCTTATAATACATTATATTGTTCTTATATAATATAGTTTAATCCTTCCTTTATTATTATCCAAGCATGTTCAAGCATTTGATTAAAGTCATCTTGAATTCAAGTTCTCTTTACTAACAAGAGAAATTCTCTTATTCTTTTCTTTATAACAATGTTTTGAAAATTGATTTTATAAACTAGAACAAGATCTTTTAAATTAAACTCTTGTTCTTTAATAATTATTTCCTCTTATTATATAGTTTTATAAAGTTAACTTCTGTTTAAGATCTTCTATTCTCTTAGTCCTCTTATACTAATCATTAGATAGTATCTTAGGATTAATACTTCTCTAGAAATAAGATAAATTTCTGTTAGTATAACTTTAAAGTTTATTAGCATAATTATCCAGATTTTACTAACTCTTAAGATTGATCTCCATTTGTTTGTATTCTTAACTTCCTCTTCATCTTGAGGGTGTCTTATATGTTGAGTTCTTGTTATAAGTACAAAATCTGTTTTAAGGATTCTTGTTATCATTATCTTGTCCACATCAGTCTTAATGACATGGTGTAGTACAGTTACCAAGTCTTGGAGAACTTCTCCCTTTAAAGCGTTTTTTTTGTTCGTCCTTAAAGTTCTCTTCTGAATTCGAGCTTTCTTCTTCTAGTGATTCTGACAAGATATTCTTGATTTTTAGGATTCTTATAACTTCAACTTTAACTAATATACTTAACTTGTTTTCTTTCTTAAAAGTATTTGTTATATGTTTAAGAAGTTTATACTTGAAATATAACTTGTTTTTTCTTTTTTTTGTTAAGTTCTTTAAAGAAGATTCTAAAGGAATTTCCNTTTTTTACTTCTTTTTTCAAAGTACTTCTTTTCCTTTCTTTTAAAGGGTTTTCCTTTTTTCATAGTATTTAACTTTATAAGATCTTCTCAATCCTTCTTATTATTAGTCTTTCTTTGATTAAAGTAAGATTCTTCTTTCTTATCCAAGATTATTTTATATTATTCATTTCTAATCTTGATAGATAAGTTAATAAGAGCATTGAGTATTATAATTATTAATCGTTAGTATAATTCCTCCTTAATAAAGTCCTTAAGTCTAGTCTTATACTAGTGTATATAAACTTCTTCTTCTTAGTTGACTATTATTATATACTAATAATAGAATATTGTATATTTATTAAAGCTCTTAATTTGTTTAAGATAAACTAATTGTCTTTTAACATTCCTTTTTTTGTTAACATCTTTATACAAGCACTTGAGTTCTCTTGTATAGTTAACCTAACTTGTAATAATGTTGATTACTTCTTAATTTGTTATTTTTCTGTTTATCATGAACTATTTATCCTTAAAAAGTTAAAACCAAGTTTTAACTATTCCTCTTAAGTATGTTGATGCTTATAAGACTTTATACATGTCTTGAAGTAGTAATTGATTATTCAATACTAAATAAGTTCTTGTTTGAGTAAGATATGCCTTTAACTTCTTTTTATCTTTATAGAACAAGTTTAGTCTGATGATTTTAACTTCTTTAAAGGTTATTATTAGAATTTGTTCAGTGTTGTTCTTAAGTTTAAAGTCTAGATCAAGGTTTAAACTTAAAGCTCTTAATATTAATACTAGTTTTGAGTTAGATATAAGTAATAAAGGTATTAGTTTCTTTTTTACAACTCTTGATGATTCTCTTACAGTTAATCTCTTTGTTAACTTAATAGTTTACTTTAATAGTATAACAACTTTCTTTAATACTCTTTTTTGAATGTTAGTTTCTTTAATAGTTTAATTCTTACCTTAGTCTTCTTCAGAATTATCTTCTGAACTTTCTTTAGATCCTTCTTCAGATCCCTCTTTAAATTCCTCTTTAAAGCTTTTATCAAAACTTTCTTTAAGTTGTTGTTCATCATTATTATTTATTAGTATGTTTATTTTTAAATCCTAATTCATCAAGATAAACAATGTTCAAAATGTTACAAAATTATACTATCCAGGTTATTGAATAGTCAAGGATAAGGTAAATGTTCAAGGACAGTAGAAACAAAAGATACTTAAACAAGTGACTAAGTTAAAGGTAAGATTTAATAATGTATTTAAGTTGAACACAAAGAGTCTACTCTTATGTTCTTATAATGTACTTATATAGATAATAAAATACAGTTGAATCCTTTAGAGTCCTTGGAATCTTCTGGAGTCTCCTAGGAATCTTAAGACTTTATTATGTAATCCTTGATTACTAGGTTCTTTATACATACTATTTGTATACTAAGCCTTAGGCTTACATTAATCAGCTTGTTAAGTGATATCTATAACATAAGATAGTTATTAATATTAGATTGTTAATTAAAAGGTAAAGACATAAGAGATATCTTATCAAGTTTATACTTAGGATTAAAGTGTATAATAATGATATATATACTTTAATATTGAGTAAAAGTTTATTGAACAACCTTTGTTAAAGGCTTTTCTGACAAGCTTATTTTAAGTTATAGAAATCTATAATTATAAGTTAAGTTATAAGCTTGTTATTTGTATTTATTTTAATTGTTATCAACTTTGAATTTAAAAATGAGAACCTTTTGTGTAAATATTATAAATTTATAATAAAAGTAATATATAACAATATAAAGGTTATCTTATAAGTTCTCTTTAACAAGTTTAATTCATTATTAAGTTGTACTTATACATTACTTTATATACTTTAGCATATGCTTGAAAAGGGAATCCTAATAGTAATTAGTTGTTGAAAATATAAGAAACAGGTTAAGTCTTCTAAGATAGTATATATAAGTCTTAAGCTTAAGTACTTTGCTTTTTTAGAATAATTATATACTTTAAAGGTTATTAATAAAATAAAATATAGAGTTCAGAAGTACTTAAGCTTTTGAAAAGTTAATATCAATGAAAGTTGTTTGTAAATCCTTGATCTAGATCTTTGGGAATTATAAGCTTTTAACTTGTTTAATCTTATTATTAAAATTAATATCATAGTATATTAACCTAAAGTAATTCTTGTGAATATAATAAGAGTTTTGACTTTGAATTTGACTATGTATTAAGATGTTGAAAACTATATATTAGAAGTGTAGATGATAAGTAAACTGGCTATCCTTATACTTGATCAAGTGTTTGATATATAGTTTATAATTTATAAATCTAATATAAGGTATTATAAACTTAACCTTACTAGTAGGAAATAATGTAAAAAAGGCTAAACTTAACAGTACTTGATTTCTGTTAAATTCTAATAGTAATATAAACTTGAATAATAGTATAGTTAAGTATATAATATGTTTGTAAATGTTTATTCAAAACTATTCAAGCTTATCTTGTTCTGCAATTAAATTAGGAATTATAGATATAATAGGTTTAAGCTTTTTAATCTCTTTCTTTTAAGTATCAATTGAAGTTTTAAGATATAACTCAGAAGGTTATTCAATGTTTTTAACAGTAATCTTATGAGTTGTAATATTCTCTATAGTACACTTATCTTGTAGAAGTTATATAAGGGTATAAGTATTAACTTTAATGTCTTAATAGTTAAGATGATGTTATTTCAAATATTCAAGTTATATATAAACAAGTTCTTAATATACATAAAAGTTATAAATGAATTGATAATTTAGCCTTACTTAAGTATAAATTATAAGATTATAAGATAAAGTTCAAAGAGAAGTTTAAACTAGCTTATAGACTAATTTATCAAACAACTTTTGTTGAAGATAAGATGATGAAAAAATGATTACTTNAAGAAAATAGTTCTTAGAAGTTTATACAAAGAAGGTTATAGTAAAGTTAGAATACTATTGTATTATGTGAAGAAAGGAGATAATCTATTAAGACAACTTTATAATGATTATAAACACTTGAATAATAGAATTAAAAAAGACTAATACCTCTTATTATTAATAAATTCAATAATGAACAAGTTAAAGGAAGTTGTTATATTTATTAAGTTAGACTTATAATTAACATTTAATCTGATTAAGATTAAAAAAGATAACAAATAAAAAGTTGTTATTTAAATAAAATACAAATTATTTAAGTTATTAATTATAATATTTAGTATGACTAATACTCTAACAACATAACAAAGAATAATAGATTGTATATTAGAAAAATATCTGGAGAAATTCATAATGGTATATCTTGATAATATAATTATTTACTCNAAAAAGTATTAAAGAACATAAAGAATATATTAAGCTTGTTCTATAAACATTATAAGAGGTAAGATTGTATTATAAACTAGTAAAATGCAAATTCTACAAGAAACAAGTTCAGTTCTTAAGACATTGTATTTTTAGGGAAAGAATAAAAACCTTTAACAATAAGATTTAGTTGATTAAAGAATAAGAACTACTTAAGATAGTTAAACAATTACAGAGTTTCTTAAGGTTAGCTAATTATTATTAAAGATTTGTAAAGGATTATTCCAAAATCTTTACATTATTAACTAAACTCATAAAGAAAGATCAAGTTTATAAATAGAATAACATTATAAAGAAAACATTCTAAAACAATAAAGATACTTTTATAAAAGGAAGTTTCTTAGGAATCTTTAATCTAGAAAAAGGAATAAGAATTAAAACTAATGCCTTTGATGTAGTATTAAGAGTAATGTTATTATAATTATAATAAGTTAGTAAATAACATTACTAAGTATTATTAGCATTTTAGTCAAGAAAGTTAAACATTATGAAAAGAAATTATCAAACATTAAATAAGGAAATGTTAATTATTATAAAAGCTTTAAAGTATTGAAGAGTATATGTTATTGGATTTAATAAAACAATAAATATACTTTCAGATTATCATAACTTTTAATACTTTATAACAATTAAGTAATTGAATGTAAAACAAGTATAATAAGCAGAAAAGTTATTTGAGTATAATTTCAAGATTATTCATATTAAAGAGGAAGATAATAAAAGAGTAAATACTTTAAGCTAAAAACCTAAGTATTTAATTAAAGAAAAAGAAAAAAAATAAACTAATTGTTATAAAACTACGCCATCCAGGTCACTGGATAGCCAGGGGTATGGTAGATGTTCAGGGACAGCAGAAACATATGACATAGGCAACTAAGTCAAAGGTAGGATCCAGTAATGTATTTAGGTTGAACACAAGGAGTCTACTCTCATGTTCCTACAGCATGCTTATATAGATAATGAAATATCCTTGAACCCCTGGACCCCCAGGTCCCCAAGTCTTAAGCTGATGGACCCTGGACTCCTTAGGTCCCAAGTCCATATCATGTAACTGTTTAATTGTTAGGTTCTCTTGTACAATCATATTTGTACCAAGCCTTAAGCTTATACTAATTAGCATGTTACAGCAAAACCCATAATATTATCCTCTTTTTCGCTTAACGTCATCTTAACATTAAAACATTATCTCTGAACATTTCTCATTGTTCATCAATCCTTCTTTCCTTTTTAACATGCTACCTAAACGACAATATTCTAAGAGCAGCATAGAAGAAAGGACAAAATCAAGAAAATACCAAGAACAAATAGCCTTAAATGACTATATTGACGAATATAGTTTTGAAGTAATGCTTTGTTCATTTTATAAACAGAATGATTTTGTTTGTAAGGTAAACTCTAATTCTAATCATTGTAATAAGTATTCTTATCATAGACAATCTTATGATAATAAGGAATCTACTTCCTCCTCTTTCCTCATATACAAATGTAAGTACAACTAGCTTATGGAAAAGAAGAAAAGAACTAACGAAGTTCTTTTAAAGACAATAGCCTGCTTAGCCTGTTTGAAGAAGCAATAGTCTTTCTTGAAGAAGTATACCTAGGAAATGTTTTATTATAATCTGAAAACCTTAGACGAACTTAATATTACAAAAGAGAAAGAAAAGCAAGAGAAGTTGTTTACAAAGTCATATTCTATCTTTGCAAGTAAAGCTTCTTCCTCTATTGTCAACCCTTTCCTTTTTAACTTTGCAATTCCATTACCTAGAAATCTATTCTAAGATAAGTTTGGTAATATACCTCTAATAACTTCTTATAGCTTATAAGATTAAAAGTAAGTTCTTATTCATTCTCACTTTCTAAGTATCTTATTCATTTAACCAAGTATTATAACTTTTTATAATATATCTTATAATTAATGATTTTCTTAACTTCATATTCTCTTTCTAAATCTACTTCTTCTAGTACTAGTATTTAAGCATTTTTCAAGTACTAATTTTTAAAAAGTAAAAACATAGAAAACAAGATGTATCTTAATTATTGTTAATAATTTCAATTTATATATTAAAGGTTTATAGACTTCTTTGATTTCATATAATCC
>NCSJ02000652.1:0-10821 GCA_002812745.2 Scytalidium lignicola
ACCCCGCCCTCAACCTACAACCACCTCCCCCACCTCCCGGACGTCCTAGCCCCAAACCTGCTCATCCTCTTCGTGGGCCTAAACCCGGGGATAGAAACCGCGCGCTCGGSACACGCCTACGCGCATCCCTCGAATCTATTCTGGAAGCTCTTGCACAGCAGCGGATGCACCTCGCGCCGGCTCTCGCCGACGGAAGACCGGGACCTGCCGCGGTTGTATAGCATGGGGAACACGAATATTGTGGCGCGGCCGACGCGGAATGGAGGGGAGTTGAGGAAGGCGGAGATGGATGAGAGTGTGGGGTGTTTGGTGGAGAAGGTGCGGAAGTGGAGGCCGGAGTGTGTTTGTCTGGTTGGGAAGGGGATTTGGGAGAGTGTTTGGAGGGTGAGGAAGGGGAGGGGATTGAAGAAGGAGGAGTTTCGGTATGGGTGGCAGGAGGAGGGGGAGGATTTTATTGGGAGTGANGGGGGAGAGGAGGTTGGGGATGGTTTTTGTGGCTACGAGTACTAGTGGGTTGGCTGCTTCTTTGTTGCCGGCTGAGAAGGAGAGGATATGGAGGGAGTTNGGGGGTTTGGGTTGAGAGGAGGAGGGCGGAGAGGGCTGGTGTTGGTGCTGGTGCTGATGCTGACGATGCTACAAGTTCTGTTTTGGATAGTAATTCTACGGAGATTAAAGTAGAGAATCTAGATTCACAGCTATGATTGAACACCTCGGTCTATTCAATCAAGGTGAATGAATGAATGGTGCTTTCTTAGCTGAGCTAGGAAACAGTTCTGTAACCATGTTGCTATACCCTCAAGCACTCACTACAAGACATGAACTTACTTCTCAACGGAGAAAAAGACATTGCATAAAGAGTAACCCATTGAATTATAGTAAATAAGGTCACCATGAAAACTATATACAGGGAAGCCCACCACCCTGCAAAGAAGTAATCTAAGCTAAGTAATGAGGAGCCATCTTGTCCTTTCTCGGTGGGAATAATAATACAAGAGAATAAAAGAAAACAAAAAAACGAGCCAGCTTTATTTTGACATCACAGTTTCCTTCGTCCCCTCCACACTATCCCGGTACGTTTCCCAAAGCAAAAAAAAAAAGAGCACCCGTAGGCCTCTCATCATCTTTCCCTTATTGACGCCATACTAAAAACCAAACGAGTGTAAAAAAAAGAAGGAGACCTTATCACTCAAAGAAGCCTCGAATTTCCCCATGGTAAACGTAAAAATTCATTTGATATCATGCAATTGGGCCAATTTTTTTCAACCCCTTTCGTCAAAAAACTAGCCCATTTTTATCGGGACAAGTATATCAATCTAAACCCAGAAAACCGTCAAGGCAACACTGGCAACCATAACCCACCATCCACTAGCTTGGAGCAGGGCTGTCAATCCAGCGGCAGCGTTCGCGCTCACTGTACCTCCCGCAGCAGTGGTGCCGTTCGGCAGGGTTCCATTAATGACAATGGTGCTGGAGCCATTGACCAAGCTCACGGTGACCACGGACTTATTTAACGCAGCATACGATCCGTTGCCGATGAGTTCGTCCAGGACGGTCGTGTTTCCCGTATCATCACAGCCACATTCGGCGTACTGGGCGCAAAGGCAGACGACCGGCTTGGTCTGGAGCACGCCCTGGTTATCCGCAGTCTGTCGGGAGTGAACTGCAGAGTCGCTGGTGGTGTTTGTGCTGTTCGTGGCAGTGTGGTTGCGGAATGTATATGGGTGGGTGTATGGGTATTGATATGCACCGAAGAGCCAGAGACCAGGGAAGATGGAGAGCGCACCAAGAGCTAGGAAGCCGGGGAAGATTCCTGAAGGAGAGCGACCTCCTGCTGAGTAGGGGACTGCGGCACCACCACCATAGAAACGTCCTCCGCCGAATTGAGGAGCCGGGCCAGAACCAGTCTTGGTTCGGCCACCTGTGGTGGATGTGGTAGAGCCAGCGCCTCTGCCTGAGCCGGAGCTGGAGGATGATGAAGAGGAAGATCTGTATTGCAGTTCCTGTCAGAAAGCAATCTAGGAATTGGAAAGGGAGAGTTGGCGCGCGCCAACATGGATTGTAAATAGAAGAGAAGAAAGAGTCAATAAACATACCCGGAAGATGATCCACGTCCCGAGCCACTGCTCGAAGATCCAGATGACGACCCAGATCCAGATGAAGAGCCCGAACCACTACTACTGCCACTGCCACTTGAGCTTCCACCACTCGAGCTGCCACCACTCGAAGAAGTACCACCACCTCCTCCTTTGCCTCCTCCGCCGCCACCGCCCTTCCTCCTCCACAGGTCACTCACATCAGCGAAAAGGACATCGTCGTTGCGCGCGACTAAGCGGTCACTGACAGGCGCAGCAGGTACAGCAACAGAAGTCGCGACGGAGGAGAGCAGCGATGCCACAAGCAGGGTACTAAGATCGAAGCGCATGGCTCTTTTTGATTTTCGCGTCCAAACAGAAAAAACGTATGGATTGTGTTTGAGAAAAATGAAACGTTTAAAAAGGCGCGGCGCGCTGTATGCCTTGGAAAAAAGGAACGATGAGAGAGGAAGGGAATCAAGAGGGAGAGACACACAGCGGCGTAATTAGTATTATTATGATGAATTCTTATTCTGACCGGCTGAGACGGTTCTAGTCGGTTGGCGGGTGACAACAGCCTGCGACTAGTTGTCCGTCTCTTTGTCCAGACAGTAAGTACCGAAGGGGGCGCAATCCAGTTACAACCCACAACCAACTTTCTTTGTCACTGTATGACTTAATGATGATACCTGGCTAGGTAACTTATTATTTGGAACGATTTAAGCTCAAAACACCAGATCTCCACCCAGCTTAGATGGAAATAAGCACTACGGGCTCCTCATTAGGCGCCTTTATCAGATCCATTTTTCTAAGTATCCCTCCTTGGGTCAGTCGATACATTAATAATGAAAATAGTGAACAATACGGGTGCAACAAAGCAGCGGTAAAAAAGTGACTTGACGGACTGAAGTGGAAATCTGTAAGACTCTTCGGACGTTGGTCGGATTACTCTCCAATCACACCTCTCCATATCAAATAAATAGCGTGTTTGCAGCTTACTGCCCATGCTGCGCCTCCTGAGAAATCCGCCTGATGTGCTTGGCAAGACCGAAATGGAACGTCATACAGAGGCAAAAGAAATGAAGCCGTCGTCTCCGTTCTTCCGTCTCATTAGTACGGCTGTGCGGTAAACAGATATTCCAGAAAGATGGACATTTGTGGCAATGATGATGGGGGCTCTGCGAAATAGACAGCATCATGACGTTTTATGTCCTTCTCGTCGCCTCTGATGATGGTGATGATGGTGATGATGATGTATAATCATCTCACCTTTTCCATCCAGCATAACTATACAGTAGTTTCTAGGACGACAGAACAATAATCCAAAATCCGCCTTACCACTCGGTCCGTTCACTGATCCCGTCCGGTCCGGCTAATACTGTAATAATAAATCAGCCTCTTACAATCCTTCAAAGGCACTAATTAAACAAGCAACAAAGCAACCTAGGAATACGACCGTAAGAAGGTAAGTTACAGTAGGAATAAAACCCTCTGAAAGACCGAAAGACCGAAAGAAACAAACAGATACAAAGAAAGAACGTAGCAGTGCTAAACACCCTTCCTCGCAAAATACAACCCAAAACAATCCAAATCATTTGCATTTGCATTTGCATTTGCATTTGCACTAAACTAGTCCTTACTCTAAAGTTTACTCCAGCCATTCTTGATGATGTAAAAAAAGCCACAATTAAGGCTGAGTCCCCAACCAACCAGACCCAGTATCAGCAGCACCAGGCACACCTCGTTCTTGTCCGTTCAAACTATTTAATATTATTCTTTCTGTGCCTCAAATTACCACACTTACACTAAAGCCTCTCCTAATAATTTAACCCATTCCAATGATTCAGCCTTTGAATCAGCCTAGCTCCCTCTCCCTCTCTCTATCTCATTATCTGTACAGTACCCGTATCGGGAATATGGATTTTTTTTGAAATTAGGAAGATAGGCGGATGTATAGGCAGACAGGATATCCCACTCGGACCCCCATAAGAGCCATTTTGAACCACTTTTATCTTACAATTATCTCCGTTTTAGGAGATTGAAGGATTTAAAGTGGACAATAAGTTTATCCCTGTATATAACTTTGGGCTTGAGAAGCTTAAGTGCTCTAGTATTTAGAAAAAGAAAAGAAGAAGGAATTGTATTATTTCTTATGATAGTTGATGAAAATGCTCCAGCCATGGAACTAATCGCAGTTGCAGTGAACNGGGGGGGCTGCCGCTGCCGCTGCGTTGAGGTGATATTGTGGAGCTGGAGTAACGTAACGTTCAAAAGTGATGCATATATATATGGAAGACAAGAAAAGAGGATATAAGACATGTATTCTCGTGAATTCTTCTATCATTACTTGTACGTTAAAACCCTTTTTCCCATTTGCAAGTTTTGAAATTCTGCGGCCCCCCCTTTCCCATAAAAACTCCATACACCACCCCGCTGTAGGTGTGTCTAATGTAAACCCACCCATGCCGCCTAGACAACATCCTTCTCCAGCACTGCTGGCGCTGTAATCGTCTGTCCGTTGACATGTTCAATGCCTTCTCCACCCTGTGACAGAGCATTAGTCTCCTATGTATATATAATCGGGGGGAAAAGAAGAAGAAATTTGAAAAAGAACTTACATAGCTTATCAGCGGTGAAACCTCAACACCGTCATCATCCCCCTTGCTAACAACCACCGCCCCAGCAGCAGCGAGCCACTTTTTACCCTGCTGCATGATATCCCTCCTGCTGGTATCGGGATCATCCTCGCCCGTGCCTCGAGCATTCTTCAGGGGACTAAACTCATCCTCGCGCTTGACCTCCATGCAGGCAAACTTGTCCAGCGTCAGCATGGGGAACACATCGAAGACGAACTGCTCCAGCTTGACGCCATTGGGCTTCTCTGGCTTGATAGTCTCGCCCGTCTCCGTGTTGACATAAGGAATCTTCTTCCGCGCAACGTGATGCGGCAGGTTCTGAGCCCATCTGGGGATAGTCTCGAGGAAACGGAAGGAGTAATAGTGGTTGACGATGTTGGCAGCGCGGAACTTCAGCACGTCTGGTTGCTTGGGATCCTTGGCCTCGGCCGTCTCCTTGTCAATCTCCGAGTACTCAACCACGTCAGGCTTGCCATTCTTCAGCAGAATCAAGCCGACCGACTCGGTAGCATTGCGCTTCCGCACCACCTTGGTCGCGACATCGACGTCCTTGGAGGCGCTGAATCCAATGAAGACCGGGTCGGCCACCTTGACGAGACAGTTATCGACGCAGTAGGCGTGAATATGCTGGATACCGCGCTTGCGCATGTCGGACAGGACGTTCGATACGACCAGAGCCTGATAGATACCCCCATTCCCATCTGGAGCCACCGCGACCTTGGCCTTGCTTTCCAAAAGGATCTTGCCATCGTTGGAGATACACGGCAACACGCCCTGCTCGAAGATCACCACATTCTCCTTCTTCAGGCCAAAGTAGTGATGTTCCTGGAAGTATGCCTCAGTAGGCCCACGCGTGGGGCCACTTGTCATGACGTACCAGGGCACGATGACATTTGCCTTGCCAGCCTTCTGAGCTGCAAGCTGCTGGATCTTCCGTATGCGCTCGGCCTGGATCTGGAAGAGGGATTTCTTGGATGGCAGCCCAATATCGAAGCAGCCCTTCGGAGCTGAACTACCCAGCCTGGTGCCCTGACCACCGGCCATGAGCACCACGGCGACCTTGCCCTCTGCGATGAGATCGAGTCCCGAGTTGTACCATGTTTCGATATCCTCCGCTTTCGAATCGAGGATGCTGGCGGTTGCGGATTCGGGCAAGGGTTCGAGAGCGTCTTCGTGTGTTTCCTCGGCTTTGGGCTTGGGCGGGTGTAGTGCTCGGTCGGCAATCTTGTTGATGTATTCGGGATCGAAGGTGGAGAGCTGTTCGTAGAGAGCGGCCTTCTCTGGCACGCCGAGGGAGTCGTAGAAAGCAAAGACCTGATCCTGACCGGCCTTCTTGTACTCTTCTTTCAGGGAATCGAGCTTTGCTTGGGGTGGTTCCTGGGGAGAAGCACCCTCATGCTTGGACAAGTGCAATGCTTCGAGGACTTTGTGAACAGCGGCCATGGTGTTGTGGATGGGGGAGAGACAAGACGAGGTCAATTGATTTTCTGAGGGGGGGTATCAAGGAAGGGAAGTGATGGAAAAAAGTATTTTCAAAAATAAATAAAAGGGAAAGAGGAAATGGAGGTGAGCAAATGAAAGTTTGAGGTGCAGTAAAGCTGTACGATGTGCTGTTAAGAAAAGAGAACAACCAGCTCCACCGGGCCCCGTATTCTTGAGCGGTGTTAAGAGGTACTGTAGTGGCGGTGGGAGAGGGAAGAAGCTTGGGGATGCGCAGCGCCCCGCCACAAGTCGTGTTCAAAGCCTGGAGGGGGTCAGTGTGTACATAATTAAGTGCTACGGTACTCTTTCTTGTCCGCTAACTAATAATTAGACCAGCCCGTAAGAATCGCTCAAGAGTCAATCTTCCCCCCCCNTTTCCCCAAAGTATCGTGAGCTGATCTTTCTTTCATGCAAAGCCACCGCCCCCTAACCATTTAAATGCATAATACAGTAAGATCCAAGGGAGGGCTGACTAGCCAAAACTAAATAAATCGACCCCTCTTCTATTTCCGACCTATGATGTCGCCTCGTGTTTTGACGTTTACGCTCCATTTGGCTTTTTGAACACAGATTACGGGTACGGTACGGTATATGTACGGAAGGACTTCTAATAATAAAATCCATCCCACACAAAGGCAAGGGAACATCGAGATAACCGTGTGTTGATCGGGTCTAGCCGCAAATGTTGATCCCTTCACATCGATTCGTCAATGGCTGGGACTGAAAGGGCAAAGTACATGTACTTTACAGTACAGTAGTTTATCAATATATTCTACAGTAGTACTACATGTAACTACGCTTCATATTTCCGTAGTAACCTCAAAGGCTAATACATATACAATAAATTATTAATAATAGCAACTGGATCCGGCCCGTGCCTTACATTAATCGGCTGGACTCAAAAATGGCTTCAATGCCGTTCTACTGATTACATAGTCCATGGCCTTGATTTACTGATTTTTGTTCTTCATCACGAGGAATAGCACATAGACGCAGCGGCTCCTACCTTATTAATATCCTTTTCCTTTCGTCTTCCATCCTATCATTCCTGTGGCTGGCGTGCAATAACCAACATCATCCCCTTCCCCTTCTCAGCATCTAAATTAAGGGTCGTAGTCCAAAGCTCTCCTCATCACTACTCGATAAATATCACTCCAGCATTCTACACAAGGCAAAAAAGCACACTAAAATCGTTTGGAGAATAATTCTTGGGGGAAAATAGGAAGGATATCAATTCGCGCAAGTTTGTGGGAAAAAAGAATACGCTTTCATGCCAAATAAAATGTTTGTTGATAACCCGACCCAGCAAAAAAAAAAGCAGCTCCCGGTTTTTTGCCTTGTCGAAAAAGAGCCTTTGCCAATGTCAAATGGACTTCCCCACGCTTTGCTCCTCAATATGACATCATTACATCCATCCATCGTATCGTATATGGTGTTGTGAGGATTATTAAAATAAAAAAAGCACTTGCCTTCTTTAACGCGTATGATAAGGCCTGTGCTTTCGAAAGCTCCCGAGTAACTAAAGTAGCTCACTCTCTTATAATTCCCCTCTCTCTCATAGAGCAAGTGGATTTCTTCGCACAAGGCGTAGACTCATCTAACTCAGCAGTTGCTCAATAGCTCCCTGCACACTTCCACCACTCCGTCTCAACGCCTCGACATTCCTATCGAAATCAAAGAAACCCATATCGTTCAGCTGTCTCAACTGCTCCGCATACCGCTCCTCGGGTGGCCTGTTGTCCGCTGGAGGGGGAGGACTAGCTGTTCCACCCAATCCGGCCCCGGCACCACCGCCAAACATGCTATCCAGTCGTCCATCTCGCAACATCGCCATTGCTTCTTGCATCATTTCTGGTGTTACTGGTGGTAAACCAAGAGGGTTCGCTGCTGCATCTCCTCCTGCTCCTGCACCAGGGAAGAGAGCTGCAAAGGGATTTGGGGGAGGGCTCTGGGTTGTGTTGGGAGTACCTTGACCGCCTGCCGACGTAGCGGGTGGTGGGGATTGAGATGGTGTTTGGCCGGCTCCTGCTGCTGGAGGGGGAACTCCACCGAACAGTGAAGCGAACGGATTGGCACCTGCTGGTCCTCTAGCTCCGAACGCACCTGGCATCATAAAGGGATTGAAGGGCGGGGTATTGGCATTTTGTTGGCCTGGCGATCCAGCGGCACCAGCTGGCGTGGTATCTGTAACGCCTGGAGCAGGGAAGCCACCGGCTCCTCCTCGTCCCTCCAGCATTCTGCGTAGCTGAGCAGCCTGTCTGAGTGCTTGTGGATTGGTCATCATCTGTCTGAACTCAGGCGACTGCAGCATCTCTCGGGCGCGGGGGTTGTCTCGTAGGTGAGGAGTCGATTGAATCATCATATCAATCATGGCGGGGTTGTTGAGAGCTTCATTCAAGGTTTGTTGCATGTTAGGATCCTCAAGCAGAGTGGCAATCTGGTCTTCTGAAGGAGGTGCACCCATCTGTATATATTGGTCAGTATTTAGATATATGTTTAAATTCGCAATTGAACGTGATCAAGTAGGAGAAGACTTACACCACCATCTGCTCCAAACATCTCCATTCCCGGCAGGCCCATATGACCCGCGTATCTAGCTCCAGTCAGACCAGCCAACGGATTGTTGGCAGTTCCAGCAGCCATATTGGTGGGGACGGCAGGCGTAGCACGAGGCGCTGATCCAGCCGTGGATGCACCCGCTGGATTCTGAGCAACATTGCTCTGCGCGCTCTTCACCATGTGTACGGTGTTGCCCGGCTTGATCTTGTAGGTGCTCAGAGGCTCCTCGTTCTTCATGACACGACCCGAGTAGATCAAGCGTTGCCGCTCGGCGGGGACCTTCTCGTAGTCATCTCCAGCGAGCTTGTTCTTCAGATCGAGCACGGTGGCGGTCTCCGCCATTGTAATGGTGTGGTTGCCATCGTTTGACGTCTTGACCTTGAAGGTGACCTGGGGATCGGCCTCCGCGGGCGCAGTCTCGTCCGAGGCCATCGTAATCGATAGGCAGTGGGATGCTCTCAGCTGGAAGAGCTGGGAGAGCTGTGAAAAGGGAAGAATTCAGAGATCAGAGAGATGGCAGGACGTGCGACGGAGCGAGGTTCAAGATTTGGTGATATCGGCGGGGTTTTTGGTTTATCGACAGATGCGGAATGGCCAAGACCCAGACCCAGGATGGAATAGGTAGTTAGTTGACAAACGGAATCGCTTCTTCTCTGCAGCGCGCTACGGGGGCGACCAGTCCCTGCGGAATTCGCAAGCAAAGGCGATGAAGGACAAATAACACAAGCTCTCTTTTGTGGTCACAAAGAGAGAAAAGAGCAACACGAGAGAGAAAGAGAAAGAGAGAGAGAGCGTTGTGAGTGTGGTGATATTCCGACGTGACAGATCCACGGGTTTGTTCTCTTTCTTGCGACTCGGCCACTTGGGGCTTCCATTACGTTCTGTAGCTCACTACGGCTAGTGCAGCGCCGGCTCGAATAGGGCTTTTGGTTTTTTGCTGGTGCAGGCAGGAGCGACCAGGCTAATGAACGTCATCGCGGCCCAGAGTTTCGTTCTCTTGCACCGCAATTAGGACATTTCTTACTGTAGGTTCTTAAGTGATATTTATAATAGTTATGGCTATTGTATCATTTTTCATATTTCTAGAAAAGCAAATCTACTTTTTACCTAGAGCCTAAAGGAGCGATGCAGTACAGATCATGCCCGCCGTCAACAAGTGTACATGTAACATCGTCAGGGTCCTGTGGTGGCGACGACGCTGACTGATATCAAAAGCTCCGTTTCGAGATTCAGCCTCAGGTTTGTTGATCACGTGAGCATCAATAGCTTGCCCGCCACCTCAGCCACTTCAGCCACGGAAGCAACTAAGTTAAAGCTGCCTCGGCTTAAGCACTTAAACATCCCCGCAAACCAGAGATACCGAAGCTGTCAACGACATTTAATGCGCAGGAAAACGACTTCAATGTAGAATATTTTGTGATCTTACTTTCAGTCATTACAGTTATTTCTTGTATTTCCTTTGAATCAATTGAGCTTCTCTTCCAAACTTCCACTTATTTCCAACCTTTGCAAAAAATGCGTGGCATCCAGATCAAGGAATATGTCAAGGTAAGCAAAAGACATCTACAGTGAAATCATCCCTTCCCTCTCCAAATTACAACAAACCCGAAAGAAAAGAAAACCCCTCCTTCAACCCTCAACAATAATAAACTAAAAAGACACCAAAAAAACCCCACAGGACCCAGACCAACTCCAAGTAACCTCCCTCCCAGACCCCATCCCAACCCCAGACCAATACCTAATCACCATCCACGCCTCCGCAACCAATTTCTTCGACCTCCTCCAAATCGCCGGCAAATACCAAAACCAACCCCCCTTACCATGGATATTAGGCTCCGAATTCTCCGGCATCGTCCTCTCCACGCCTACCAACAACCCTTCCTCCTCCTCCCCAAAGTATAAAGTCGGCGACCGCGTCTTCGGCGCCTCGCAAGGCGGCTACGCAACCAAAGTCTGCGCCTCAGAACAAAACCTACTGCCCGTCCCCAACGGCTGGACCTTCGTCGACGCAGCAGGCCTCTTCGTCACCGCGCCCACGGGCTACGGCGCGCTGGTCACCGCGCGGGCGTGAA
>NCSJ02000653.1:0-10727 GCA_002812745.2 Scytalidium lignicola
GATCCCAGCGCGCATGCTGCTGCAGTGTCCGGGCAGGCAAAAGACGCAAAAGGACTGGCGGTGGACAACCCCTCTCGTGCCCCTTATGCACGCTGCACGACCGACTGTGCTCGGCCGCTGCTCTAAGCCTGAGTTGGCACAAGCAGGCTGGCTCCAAGCACCCCTCCGTGCCCTCGTGCCAAGTGCAATTCTGGCCTTGTTGGGCTGCCCCCAGGTTTGTATGGGGCTGGGCCTGGGCGATGGGCAAAAGGACGCTGTTTTGTTGTTGGGCTGTGGAATCGCATGGAAGCCCTTTGGACGAGATGAGTCGCGGGCAGAAAGCGGCATCGTAGACCGCTCTTTGAGGTCTGGCGCTAGGCTCAAACTGAAGGCATCTATTGGCCAGAAGAGACGCCACCGTGCATTTAAGCGGAATGAGACACGTCGCTGCTTCGTGGATGGGAAGAGAGGGGGAAGATCATCCAGCACCAAGCACCTCATTTCCCAGCCAGACGAGCCAGTGTCGTCGCTCACCGCCTGCCCGCGACCAACACCTGAAGACTTGGTACACACACACCGTAACTCACCGCCCACCAAGCACACACACCACCAGCACGCACTGTACGCACCATTTCTTCGCACGGCGACACCACTTGGCCCCTCCAAACTCACACCACCACCAGCCCTTATGTAATCATGCCTGAGGTGTTTGCGCCTTCCCCAATCCTGTCGCTGCCGAGTTAGCCTAGCATGGTTTAGCGCCTTCCCACCAGTGCAGCCTGCGCGCGGCCACTTGCAGTGCTTCCCTTCGTTGCGTTTCCTTTCTCGCCCACCACACAACCACTCAACCACACACCCACCCCCAGATCCGATCCTCCCAGAAGCAGTCTTGCTGGCGGTGCCTCTGGCCACCCCTTCCCTTCCCTTAACATCCCTCTCGCTCCTCTCACTCCACGCTCCCTCTCGCTCGCCCATCTCCTTCGATTACTTTACTTTGCTTCTTCCTCCCCTTCTCCAGTCCCCCTCTTCCAATCCTCTCCACCTGCGTATGATATAGACTGTCGACGTCGTCTCCATCCCCATTCTTCACGTCTATTCTATCACTCGCAGTTCCGACTCCTCGCCTCCCTCAATCTCCTCGACTCACCCCAACATCCCGCTGCACGCTTCCCGACGTTGTTTGCGTCGTGTCACCTCGAGTCTAGCTTGCTACTGAAGAGGATCCCAAACAGAGACACCTCGTCACTGACAACTCTGCATCCTTGCTGGATCTCGTGTCAAGCGTGTCTGGCAACTGTGAGCTACTCGTGCAATCACCGCTGCTGCGTCATTCATCGCTTGCACCAACGATTCCCCCTTCTCGGCTATCGCGGTGTCCATTTCGAGTGCTAAGCTCGACCGAGCTCCTTTGACCTCTACAGCTACGACCCTCGACTGACTCATTGCTTCCATTGGATCCAATCCTCCTTTGAACACGGCAGACGAAGAGCCAGCTCTCTTCGACTACCTGTTCGAACCACACATCCTTAGCAACACATGCTTTCCAGGCCAGCGTCGAGGGCTATCTCACGATAGACTCACTTATATCAGCTTGATCACCCCCCCTTCGAAACGAATCCCTTTACTTTTCCAATTGCCATTCCATCTTCCTCGATAATTTGCTCCGGTCCTACCGTTCAGGGACTCCCTCTCTTCCATCCCTCTCTCTTTCTCACCCGCTCACACCATCTATTTCAATAATACGCAACGGTTTCTTCAAACTAGACAATTCTTGTCCACCGTTCAATCCTCTCTTCTCGCGGCTCCTCGGCTCGATCAGTCATCCTCAAGTCGACGACAGACACCAACCGTCCTTCGCATTCTCGACTCAATCCAACTTNAAAAAAAAACAGCACGCGATACCTTCACAGGTGTCGTCCGAGGTCGATTTAGATTCTCATCCGTTCATTCTTCGGCACATATATCTTTTGACTTCCATGTCATAACGATTCAACCGCCTTTTCTTTCCGGACTACCGTGTCCACTGTCTATTTTAACGAACAATAAATCAATCAACTGTTCCTTTGTTAGCGATTCATTTTTATTATTATCATCAATGAGCCTCTGAACCGTTCACGAACCCGGAGTTATATTTCAACACATTGTTACTTTCTTGCTCGCATCGACGTTTTGTCTTCTTCCTTTTCGGGGCCCGGATACAGATATCTATTACAGCGTTCTCTCCGTTTGTTCATCGTGTTTTCGACATCGTGGGCCTCCTCTTCCGACTGCCCTATACATTTACGGAGTCCTGCTCCCCCTGTTCAACTAGCTCTTTAGAGGAGATAAAAGCATCTTATCTTATCGTTTGTACGCTCAAATCGACGCCTTCAGAGGGGTTCCCAAAAACAAAACTTTGGCTGTACCATTATTCCAGCATCTTTCTATACTGTTTCCCTCTTCATAATCTGCGAAATCTCGCTGCATATATCGTCAATCCTATCAACAATACCGCTTTTACGACATCGCTACTTTTACTCTGCATAGTTCAACAACACCTCTTCCGAGGTCCGCTTCTTCATCACTACCTATTGGGAGTTTTCCCATTACCAGTCTTCCAGCAGCTCACCCTTGTCTCTTGACTCATAATCGGAATGGACGGAATGGACTGCTTCCGGGACAACTTCTACGATGGCGTCCTCTTGGATGGTCGCTTTGAGACAATCTCTCCCCTCAATCACGGTTCCTTTGGCATGGTATTCATGGCTAGAGATCTCACCAATGACGAACTAGTCGCCATCAAGTGCCTGACCAAGAAATCAGCAGTCGAAGATGAGTATGAAATGGGATTTGCTGTCGATGAGCAGTCAGAAGAGTTAGGTTGCCATGCTCTTCTGGGAACTCATCCCAATATCGTCAATCTTATCCATTCGTTTGAGACAGATGCTCACATCTACCTGGTGCTTGAGTATTGCTCTCGTGGTGACCTTTACGAGGCCATTCGTACCTCCACAGGGCCGTTGCAAACGAACAATGTTCGAGAGTTCATGCTTCAGTTGATCGATGCTGTTGCCTTCATTCATAGCAAGGGCTTGTACCACCGCGACATTAAACCGGAGAATATCTTCCTTGATTCCGCTGGGAGGATGAAGCTTGGTGATTTCGGTCTGGCTACGAAAGATAAATGGACTTACGAGACCACGGTTGGCAGTGACCGCTACATGTCACCAGAACAGTACGACTCGGCTGGTGCCGGCTATTCTCCAGAGAAAGCCGATATCTGGGCTATCGGTATCTGTCTCTTGAATATTCTATTCTCGCGCAACCCCTTTACCACACCAACCGAGTCCGATCCTCTCTTCTTAGACTTCTCCCGTGATAAGCAATCCTTGTTCGATGTCTTTCCAACTATGTCTCAAGATACCTTTGAGGTTATCAATCAATGCATGAGCTTGGACCCGAACAAGCGTTCCCTACCTGGAGCTCGTGAAGCTCTTATGCGCGTCCTGAGCTTCACCATCTCTGATGAACAGGATGATGACTTCTGCTCTAATGAGCTTCCTGGCGAAGGACCTGTCGTTGTTAGTGCCCATCGTGAGCCGCTGAGAACACCCTCGATCCAGAGTCCGATGATCGACCAAGGAACCTCATTCCCTTGGGCCAAGGCTTTACATGCCAGCCCCCAGCAGGGTTTCCGTCAACTTTCAGCCATCCCGGACACGGAGAGCTACAGCGAGGACCTGTTCCCAAGCTCAGAGGAAAGCAACAAGGATTGGTTCTCTGTTGGTGAGCAGACACCATCAATGGCCTCTATTCTAGACTCGTCCCCGGGGTTTTCAATGCACTCCCTTGCTATAAGGCGACCAACCAAACCGGGGCCTCCTCGCGCAAACCTGGCTCCGATATCTGGTTCCTTACCAATTACCATGACAAAGCCAAAGCCTGTGCCGTCCATGGCTTCCATCTTTGGACGCAACAAAGATATGGTATCCAAGAGTTGGAGTGACCTCTGGGATGAAGATATTGAGGAAGAAGAAGAAGAGGCCGAGAGAGAGTTGAAAGCCCGACAGATGCAGAATGCAAGAACCTGGAGCCATGAGAGCAAGATTGATTCTGAGAATGAGGAGGAGACTGAAATTGAAATTGATATTGAGACGCATGATGAAGCCGAATCCAGATTGGAGAAGTCATCTGTGGGGATGGGTCACTTCACAGGGGCAGGTCCTACCCCTGTGAAGATCAAGAAGAGTAACATCGATGAAGACATTGTGGCAGATGGTTTCTTTTTTCATGATACGCCGGCAGTTCGGGAACAGCCGCCTCGATATTCACCGCCGTCTAAGCGGTCCACTTTCGACAAGTGGGCAGCTCTGGGAGACCGCCGGCGAGCACATACAGCTAATACTGAGCCTGAAGTCAAGCCCCTAACTCAAGATTCGTGGAGGTCTCCACGACGAAATATGGGCTTGGGCTTAAGCGGCTTTGGCGTGGGTGCCTGGGATCACAAACCAAGCCCCGGGAAGGATAAAGGGAGGGAGTGCCCGTGGGCACGTGAGAGGGACCGAGAGAATCACAATCAAGAGTACCGCGGAAAGGAGAATAAGTTGAATACTAGGGAGACTAAGCGGATAGATCTCGGTGACCTTGAGTGGGTTGGGGGTTGGCATGACCTCCACTTGTAGTTTTAGCCTTTGGCCTCGTTTCATCCTCTTCTTACTGGCTACTTCTTTCTTTCATCGACCTGCCATGCAACATGCATGGTTTTGGTTACTGTTGGGTATTCTGTACCAGACATTTTCAAAGATTGCTCGACAAAATTAGAAAGGAGAGGTGGATTATATAGATTGAATCAGTATTGATAGGAGATTTATCGAGGGAGACTGGGACTCGCTTTTCTGGTGTATTTAGATAGTTATCTTCGGAGCTGTTTGAAATCCAGACAATTACCCACTCTAAATATGTTCTCATCAGATCTATGCACATTGTGATATTTATCAACAAACTTATATATGTATGTTGAAATAGTATTTTGAAGTATTGACGCCTACAGGGTGATCCTTCCAGGATAGATGAATATCAGGTCTACTGTGGTTATTCCCAATGCTGCATTATTTTCTTTTACAATGTTTGTTTTTTAGATTTCGTTAAAAACATTGCTGCCGCCATAATTGGATCCAGGCGATTTATACAACCGACTTCTTTCAACAAGTGTCTTGCTCTTACGCTTTCCAATCAGACACAACCTCTAGTTGCTGGACGATGGCTTGAAGGGCATTGACAAGAAATAACAGAGCAAACAAATAAGTAAACAAACAAGCAGAGAACATCCATATACCATCAATCCAGCAACACTCCGATAGATATCCGTGGACCATGTACAGTCCAAGTCCACGTGGTGTGGTGTGGTGTGGTGTTGTGTTGCGTGTCGTGCCTACTTTCAATTCCAACGTCTTCTTCAACTTCTCTAGAAGGGTCCTTCTTCCTTCTCTAGAAGGGTCCTTCTTCCTTCTCGTCCTCTTTTCTTTACTCCTTCGAGTATATGCTTTGTTCTCTTGCTCTCCATTGCACAACCTCGAAAGGCATGCAATATGCGGGGCCAGCCTGGAAAATACCATGCATCTCAGATGCATCAGAATAATACCCTTACCGACACGACCTATGACGCCTAGTGCTGTCCCACACAGCTGCATTTATGTCCGATTGGACCCTGGAAGAGAGTGGAGGTGGTATTGTGCTCCCGCATGCCCCTTTTCCGGCTCCGAATCCATCGTGGGATGATGGTATGGGAAACGGCGGATCCCAGCACCAAGGCTTCGTTCGTTTGCTCCTTCTCTCTCCACCGCTCATACGTTACGGATGTACTTCCTCGGTCTTGGATGGCTCCAATTGGGTTGGAATTTGGTTACAGTATGTATGGTTTTTCCCTAGTCCGTTTACTCCATCCTTCCATACTTTCTTTCTTTCCTTCATGTTCTTTTTTTTTTGCGGGTGAGTGGAAAATAGAAATCAAGGAATGCCGAATTCGGTGCGTCCTTTTTTTTTTTTGCCCACCGCCCATCTCTACTCGAGACTTTGCCCACGCACACAACGCACGACGAGACCAGCCAGCCCGTTTTACGTGCAGTTTGTTATTTATTATTATTGCACTAAAGTCAAACAACACACGCATACGCATTACTTGTACACACAGGACACAGGACACAGGACACAGGACACATACACATACACATTTCTTACCCAGTTCCGTTTTTTTGTCTTCTTTTTTTTTCTTTGTTTACTTCTCGTGCAGCAAATTGGACTACAACAAGGCAAGGCAGTCATGCCTGGTCACAAAACGACGGGTCGAGACCGGAATGGTCTTTCCTTCATACCCGCCGCCAACGGAGGGTAAACGAGGTTGACAACTCTCAAGGACATGCGCTTCTTGCATGGGAGATTTTCCCCATCTGGCGCGGCTCAATGGGTTATGGGTGTTCTCGGATCCTCTATTAGAGTAATCCAGGCGTAAGATCTGCTGGCTGTCTTTGCTGGCTAGAATACTTAACGGCGGGCGGGGGGAGGGGGGGCGTCGTTTATTTTTCAAGGCTGGCATGGTATGACGAAGATGACGAACGATGCAGCAGTTAGACAGATCATAGGGCTTTCTTTCACTTTTGTGGAGTCCAATGGAGCTTAGGTAGGGGAGTGACGTGGGAAAGGGGTAAAAGGTCACGTCGATTGTGGAGTTGAAGAAGATGGCAATGGAATATGATAGGAGCTTCGGGGCTATGGAAATGTGGTTTGGAATTTCGATCTACTTGAATGATGATGGGGGAAATTATCCTAAACAACCTAACGGTATGTATTATTAGATATAGGTTGTCCGAGTGAGCATTACTGTAAAAGTTACAGCCCTGGAGATAGTAAAGTAAGAGCAAAGCTAGTCGTAAAGCTCTTGATAATGCTTAATTGCCGCCAGGTGCGTTGCTAAAGGAAGAAGGCTGTACGGAAATGCTCATATTTCATCCTAAAGAGTATATTGGATATGAATGTCAAGGGTTCTTTAAACGAGGGAAAGAGAAGCAGCAGGGAAACTAGACATTGAGTCAATCCCATCTATTTGGAGTAAGAATGCCGAGCCAATCACGAAGTATATGACGTTGAAGAAAACCAGTGGCGTTGTTCCTCAATTGACCCAATTGCGGAGCTCTATAAAGGTTTCCATGCAGTAAACGAGAAGCTGAACTGGAATTTGCAAAACAAATCGCATCAGGCGGTTAAGTCGCTTGCAATATGGTTCATCCTTCATAAATCCATCCAAAAAGGTAAACCTACTAACACATTCTGCTCATACTCCAGTCCGATCACGCTTTGGCAATCGGAGTTTTTAGTGGCAATGGACTAGTGGAAAGTCTAGTTAGGAGAACTTGTCCCGCATAGAATACGTGGCTCCGCTAAGATCATGCAAATGGATCAGACGGTTGTTGTCCAGCGCCTGTAGTCCCCTGCATGGACCAGACCGAACTGCTTGGCAAGGCTGGAGTAACTGGATGCAGTATGTCTGATCAAAAATCCACTTTGCCGCTTCGATATACTCCGAGTAATTGTGTATGTAGGTCGTTTGAAGAATATATGCATAAGGATCTCACCAATGTTAGTAAGTCCAGTAATAAAGCCTGGGCGGCGGTCATATATACCACGCACATTATTCATTTACCAGGCTTCGATACATATGACCCTATCAAGTCCTCTCTGTCCCGGACCCCCTTTTCTCCTTGACTCAACCCTTTTCTTCTCAGAGGTGAACATGACCAATGAACAATGTCTAATGGTCACGCTAAATTTCAACTTCCAAACGATGCACCTAAACATCCTGCTAGTGACTCTATCACAGAGCCATATACGTATACTTGCGCCTCTGACCGAACTAGGATGTAGCACGTGAATCGTTGACATATCCGGCTCCCTAGTACCTGTTCATTCATCAGTCGAGATTGATGATTTTGGTAGGTAAGCTTGATCACACCTTGTACTTCCAGAAATTAGGAGCCTATTCTCGGCGCTAGACTAGCCGCTGAGAGTTAAGGATCTGAGTTCCCAGTGTGGCTTAGTTTTCCCTCCATACATCTTTGTATATAGCCCATTTTTTAAAGCCTACTATAATTAGATGGTTTATAGCAAATCAGAGTGTGATAACCTACCGAGATACTCGAAATATCCTACTTCACGTCCAATACCATCAACATACATTCTCCTCATACCTTCTCTCTGTAACTTTCTAAGACATGTATCGAGGAGGTTGATCGTAACTGCATCCTCTTGACCTGCTAAATAACGGACATATTTTGTTAGCTCTAATCTGGAAAAGGTGGATGGAGGTAGTGGCATAGGTTGACCCCAAAAATTGAATTTGGTGTTAAATCGCTTCGTGATTGAAATGTCGGAGATCTGACCAAGTTGAACTTTGCCTGGTAGATAGGGATGACAAAAAAATGAAGCATATGGGAGATTGACTGACTTACGCAATATGCATACGCATGCGAGACCTCCTACATCGTCACCGATACGTCCCGCCCAAGGTAAATTCGATGCAATAGGGCTGCCAGATGATGGTGTATATGTAATTCCCGCTGCTGTCACCTTATCATTCTCCATACCCAAAACGACATCCTTCAAATCAGTAACATTTCTCATAGATGAATATTGATCAAACCACCCTATCTTGTCGTTGTGTTTGGAGAAGCTGTCAACCATTGCAAGGGCCGGACGCATATCCTCTGGTGTACATGGCTGGAATTTCATGTTTGTCGGAGGAAGTGGATTATCGAAGAACCTCCAATCCGTAAAGTCTAGAATCATGTCGCAAATGATCTGACCCTTTCCGGGCTCGTCCTTATCCAGCTGCCAGCCTCTTCTCCTGAACCATTCCTCGTAGGGTTGCATATCGAATGGGAGTCCGTAGAGAATTCGAGGAAACGTACTTCCTAATTGTATACGTGACACGCCTCGTGTCCTCCTGAATTGGTCCATTACATGGCTGTGAAGGCTTAGTCCAATGCCTCGTCCACGAAATTCTTCTCGAACGAGAAGAAGTGCTAATGATGCCATTAGCTTCTCTCCTGCCTGATCTAAGTAAGAGAGATAGGTGGCACAGAATCCTAGAATCTGTTCATTTCGGGGGTCTCGAACAACGTAATGTTTGGAGTAGCCGGGGCGAACCAATAACGAACCAAGGGTTTCCGCATCGATAGAGAAACGACTGCTAATACATTGAGTCCATAGATCGTGGACGCTGGGTACATCTCTTGCTTCATCCCACTGTCTAACGGGCCACAAACTTGGCTCCGGAAGGGCAGCTCTCTCTGGTACAGATGAACCTCCATCAGCTTCACCGAAGATCAAAGCTGCAGTGGCTTCTAAGGCAGGTGGTGAATATCCGGCGGTTTGAATAATGGTAGGGAATGGAAGGCCTATAAGTGTGTCCTTGGGGTTGCAACAGACCACAATGATGCAAGGCCTGTTATCGCGCACCGCAAAAGTAATATCGGCAAATTCCAGGGGAATTGATTGACCTGGGCGTGAAACAAAGCAAAGAACGATGACAGCGCCTCTCTTTATAAAGGCAACATGAGTAGAAGTTATCCCATTTCTACAGTCTTAAATAAGCTGCCTATTCTTGAAGCTAGATCAAATGGATTTGGCAAAATTGTGAGACAAAGTCCCTACTCACCTGTGTGTATATGGAATGTGGCGGACTCTGGAGTGTCTTAGTGCTATAGCCCGACCTAGTGGCTCAAATGGATCACCCGTGTCTGCGGGATCTTGACTGATGGGAACAGCTACGGGAGTGAGAAGAATAATAACATCCGTTTCTCTGAGGTTTCTAAAATTCAGTAGCCAGTTGGTGGAATCGCGGATTAGCGTAACCAGAGCACCATGGTCAATGCCAGGAGCGGATGTTTGCTCCTGGTCAATATCCCTAGGGTTGCAGTAAGTATCCTCTATTTATTAGAGCGAGATGAAGACATTTAAGAGAATAAAAGGCTCGCCTACATTCCATCCTCGTCTTCATCCGTATGAGATGACTCCCTTGCGAGAGTTGACATAGCCCGGTCCGAATTGGCCACCTGCTAAAAATCAACATGTCTGAGTCTTGAATACCTGAAGATCTCGACTGACTGAATTGCTTGATCGGGACTTGTNAAAAAAAAATGGTGTGCTTTGTGAATGTCTAAGTGCAAGGCATTATGTTTAGCGGTAGCACGGGTCTCGACCTCAACTATCCTGAATGTGGCTCGGCAACCTGAAATCAAGAGACTCTGTAATCTCTTGAGCATAGATTATTCATGAGCAAGAACCGAACAGTTTATTTCCCGAACGAGTAAGCACGGATATGCAGCAGGAGCAGGTATCCCTAGGCGATGTGTTGTAACCCCATCAGCTGGCAAAGAGACACAAGCACGACAAGGACCCGCCAGGCATGTTTAATAAATTGCCATGCAGTCCAGTCTGGCAGGCACAAGCGCTTGTTCGAGCAGGTGGTCGCTAGATCGACAGGCCGGGAGGCAAGTGCCACACTGACTTATCGCCACGGGCCGCATGAATTAGTTTGCCCAAAACAAGCACCCCGTAGCAGAGAGCCTCTTGTTGGTCGCACAGTTCATTCTGGGGCGTGCCTTGTGTAACTGACAGGAACTGGAACTCGACGTGCTTTTGCCAGCTGCAGCACTTTCAGCACATCCGTACGGCAGCCCCGGCCCATAGCGATGCTGCCAGGTCAGGGTTCGCAG
>NCSJ02000654.1:0-10700 GCA_002812745.2 Scytalidium lignicola
TTGAGGCATGCCCGCTCGATTGGCCCAGAAGGCCCCGGAGTGATGCATGATTCGGCCTCCGCCTAGGGCAGAGGGCCGTGGTCGTGCGTTCTTCGCAGCATCGTCATGCCGTACGTAATGAGATGCTGCTGCAGGTCCCAATAGAGCAAGGCGTGCCAGCCAGATGGATATGTCGACCTGAGGAAGGCGGAGAGTATTCTTATTCGCACGAGGAAAGACACAATCCTACCCGGAGCGGGCGCAACGGGGGGCAGCAGACTCAGGTGGTGGTGTGGTGGTAGTGGTGATGGTATCAGACACGCTTCACGCTTCTCTTCTTGACCGGAGCCTCGTACCTCGCCAGCACACAAGAGTAAGATGCCCACTATTACAGTACGGTGCATGTCTGCACAGCGCTGTGTGAACAACCATACCACCATTCTCCATCGTTCCAGGCTACACTGCACATCAATTTACCTGCTCTCTTCCAGCCTCGAGACCAAACCTTAACACATCCACACACCACCATGGACCAAGAAGCTGCAGGGCTCACAGGGGAAGAGAGTAGCCTGCAGTCGTGGGTGTTGAGAATACGGTAACTCGGAACAGCAGTTTTCTGGAAAGCAGGTGTCGTGTGGTCGTACAGGAGGAGGTTATTTGTAGCACAGTTCCGTGCAGTACTGTACCAGAGATACCAGAGACCCGGAGACGCTGGATCATGGCGTGTTACTGTAGCAGCCGGGGCCAGATCGTCACAGCCAGACGTTCAACAGATATAGCTCATATTATACATGTACAGTACCCGTAGATTGCTGCTCAAAGAAAAAATGAGTAATCGGATCAAGACCGCAATTCAATAGTCTGTTGCCAATGGCCAGATGCTGTACTGGAGGGAGTCGCATGCACAGGACCGTGCTGTCCTCTACGGAGTAGAAATGACGTGTAATACTACAAGTTTTTTTCGTACCGTCGCAGTGCAGTACAGTATAGTACAGTAGTAATCGACAATCGTCAATTGTCAATCGTCAGTACAGTACTATGTACAGTGCCTCCGTACCGGTAGTCAAGAGAGTCAAGAGAGTCAGGTCAGCACAGCAAGCAAAAGCACGACCAGCCAGCAACCAAAGCAGCCCGCTTTGATGGTCCGCCATGCGAAACGCTTTGCTGCTTCTCCAATCTGGGCGCTCTCCCTCGCCTGCCACCCATGGCCCCTGCTGCCCCCCTAAACTCTGCTAAACTCTGGCCTGCCCGGGCCCCCCGGCCTGCCCTCTGCTCTTCCCTGCCCATTTCCCTGCCTTCCATGCCTTCTCGACCTTCCCTACCTTTTCTTTGCCCCTTCCCTACCTTCCCTTAAGGTGTCTCCGCCCGCCGAACGCCTGCCATTGAAGATCAACGCTCTTGGCTCTCGCGCGCCCTCTCTCTGTCTTCCAACTCTCCTCCTCACCACCTCCACCTCTTCCTCTCCTTCTGTACAAACCACGACACCCCATTTTTTCTCCGTTCAGCATCTTGAGACAACATCCTGTGTGTCCACTTTCGAACGTCATTTTCTCCTTCATATTTTAATTCCTTGTACACAAGTTTGCTTCTTGTCCTCTCTCGAAAGAGCCACACACACCAGACGTCCTTCCAACGCCTTCAGTCAAAAACACATACTTGCGTCGAGATCCACCCCATTTCCACAGCCACCACCACCGCTACAACTAAAAAAAAAGTCACTGGCCTTTTAAATTAATTCTGAGTCTTGCATTGCTCGCCGTCGCTCAATCATTTCCAGCCGATTTTTCTGCATCCATTGCTATCGAGTTGTTCGTTCCGAAGAGTTCCCTCTTAAGCCGTCGCGCTGCATCTTACCAATCAACCACCACCACCAACCACGAATAACTACCATCCCTTCGTTGGTTCCTGACTTCGACGACTCGAACTCGTTCACACACTCTCTAGCAATCGGATCCTGCCTCTTTACTTCCTGAAGAGATCCATTTGTACGACCCACAATTCATCCCGTCTGATTTAATCGACATCACTGGAAGTCGGCTCAGGTTTCCTTCGTGTCAGTCAGTCATTCATTCAATCCCTCGTCAGCACTTGCACCTGCTATGCCTGGAACCACAAGAAGCCTGTATTATACCAGATAATCTAATTCTTGCGTCAGACCACGGCGAGGTTTTAAAACCATACCATACTCCCGGACTCGCATTTTCCTAAGAGAGACGGTTGTTTGGTCGAGACTAAAGGAACTCGGTTCCGGAAGCTTGAGACTCACTATTAACTCTCACTATTAACTCTCACTATCTCACTAACTGCAGCTACCCGTCTGTATCTGCACGACGGTCAGGCCATTGGAACCCGAGACCGTTTGTGTAAACATTGCGTCAATTCCGCATAGCTGCAGGTCCCAACACACGACCTTTTTTTATACCTCTGTTCCTGCTGCTCTCTTGCTCCTGCTCCATCTACATTTTTGTACAATTAGAGACGATTGGACAAATGCTCTTGCCACGATAGCATCTACCTAATTCGACAACACCAGCTTTATCTACACTACGATAATTGAGCCTAAAAACTGCCGGAATCTAGTTGGGGTTGCTACAATTTTCAGCCATCCCTTTCAGTATAAAAAGGGAAGTTGAGAGAACGGCCAAAAGGTGCCGATGAGATATTTGAAGAACGCCATGCGAAAGTCGAAACAGCGCAGGCCGCCTTCGATATATCTTCCAACTACCAAAGACGGCATTTCCTCACGATCCTCTGTCATCTCGGATTGTGACGCAGACGACGAAGGATTCATGTCTGGAGGAGACGCGCAGCCATCCAGGCCGCTGAGCCTGACGATCCCGGGTGGTCCATACTGCCCGCGACGCCCAACCTTGCGAGAAGTACTGGCGGATGAGTCCTCGCCGCCATGGACTCTGAGCGCCTTCATGCAATACCTCTCGCAGAACCATTGCCTAGAGACCTTGGAATTTACTATGGATGCTTCGAGATATGGTAAGCATTACCAAGCCATGATCGATCGAGATCCACAAACCCCATTATCACCGCAAACACAAGATTGTGGGTATGTACGGATGTTGTGGCAGAAGTTACTAGATGCCTACATTGCACAGAATAGCCCACGCGAAGTTAATCTCCCTTCCGAAGTACGAGATGAACTGGTCTCGTTGCCCAATACCTTCATCCCGCCTCATCCATCACACCTTGACCAGGCAGTGAAGATCATTTATGAATTAATGGACGAATCTGTTCTTGTTCCCTTCCTCAACTCGGTGGCTCCGCCACGTGGAGTTTCCGACTCATATTCCAACCCTTGGACATCGGATGACTCGATGATGATGGATGTTGATGAGCGATCTTTGTCGCCCTCGCAGAGTCGTGAAAGAGACCAGAGTCCTCCTGGAGCAGTAGCAGATGGCTCACCTTCGAGACCATCGCAGCATCTTTCGCCTCCTTCCAGTCGCCTCTCTCGGCTTTCAGCAAACCTCTCTTATTCAGGCTCAGGCTCAGGTTCAGGTTCGTCATCTGCGGTAGATGGCATCGAGAGCTTGACCGATGATAGCGGCGACTCGCCCATGGCTTCTGCAATGGAACCGATGACACCACCCACGACACCTCCACAGTCAGATGTGGGTTTCTCAGGTTTCTCGCCAAATTCGAGTCCACGAAATTCGCGGAATGAGGGAACCAGTGGATGGAAGAAGGTAGGTGCCAAGTTAGGATGGAAGAAGAAATCTAACCATGGTCCAACTTCGAGCAATGGCTTCTCGAGATATTTTGCAAGCACAGAACCCATGGACGACAGTGGTAACAGAACTCCATGAGGAGGGCAGGTCACGCCATTACCGTCTGAATCTTCTTCTGCAAGCACGCCGGTCCCGATCCCGGCCCCAATCCTCGCCCCCGAATCCGCACCTGCGAAAGTTCACTCGGCCGATGTTGCGAATACGTCTGATGCTGCTGTCCCAGTAGTCTTGTCGATACGCGATACCACGTTGAGACCCAGCGATGGTGGACTATCCCCATTGCTGGAAGCTCATCCTGGATCGCCTGTTGACTTGACGCATCGTCGCACTTCAACCGTAACATCTCTGGGAACTATTCGGGCGAGCGAGCTGGATCGTGCACCGGATCGACCGATGTCAGCTAGATCCCCAGCATCTGCTGGCTCCAACAAAGAAGAAGATTTCAGAAGGGGTGCCGTGGCCGCAAAACCATTTGATACCATTAATGACAACAAAGACGACCACAATAACGGTATATCCCATTATGGAGATGCAAAGAGTATTCGTTCAATGAGCGAATCAATTCATATCCCCCTTAAAGCACCAAGTCAGGTGGAGATCCGAACTATCCCTTCGCTGGCATCTCTCTGCAGCGACGACCGACTATCCGGGATGTCGATCGACACAACCATGGAAATCTGCCCCGACCTTGGTGGGGATGAGGACCTGCAGACTTGGATATCCAACCTCTCACCTAAGCATATTCTATCCCGGAACAGCATTTCTACTGCAAACAGCACCCTCTGCGACGACAGATCCATTCACGGAGACATTTCTCGCTTCCCAACCGGATCCTCGGCTCTTTCGACCTCGTCGGAAAGTATCTTCTCAACCACCACCGTGACTGACATGTATGGCTGGGAAGAGGAGCTCGAACGTCAAGTGCTCGAAAAGCACAGAACTGCGATTGACGAGAGACGCCGAAGTATAGGCAGTGGCGTCGGGCTTGGAATCGGTCCGATTGAGTTTCTCGAGCCCAATTGGGGACCTCCAGGCGCTGAGAGAACTGTCGCCAGGCAAATGCGGATTCCGGTGCAGAGACACCTGAGAGGAGACCGGTCAAGGGAGCGAGTCGATGGGGGGAAGCGAAAGAGCCTTCTCTATCGCGTCCTCAATATCTCCCCTTCTTCACACGGGCCAACTCGAGGATCTCCAGTAACTAGTCCTACCTCTGGATGTGGAGCAGTGGGCTCGACGGATGGTATTGAGGCCAGGGATCATATCTGTCACTATCCGAATCACAATCCAGCTTATGACAGAAGATAGGCATATTTAGAAAATGGGCTGTTGGTATTTTTCATATCAGTCTTACGCAACATCGAAACGACTTCATCGCGCATCGGATCGATCATGGAATGGCGTTTGCATATCATTACGTTAATTATTATCATCAAGATCATCACATCACATCATCATATATCATCACGGTCAAGGTCAAGGTAGCATCAAAAAATGGGCAAAAAATGGGAGAGGTTATCTGTCTTATATATGCAATTTCTTTTGTCGAATGTTCACATGGAATGTTTCCGGGTTTAGGTTGAGGCAAGCATGGGATATACATTGGGGCTGGCGTTAAATGTATGGATTTCTTGGCGCGAATAATTTTATTATGGTGTGCCTCAGGGCTATGACGAGCTTGCTAAAGCATTTGTGCATATTTATAGTTTTCGGGGTTTTATATTTGGGCAGCGAGGTAGTTTTGGGGTGTTGCATGTATATTGAGTGCATGGGGGGTCAGATTATCTCGTGGCCCTCGTTGATTGATTACATGGAAGGATTTAGGGAGGGTGCTAGGGGAGAGGGGGAAGTGACTGATCGTATTTATATACCCAGAGGTTCAGGATGGAGTTGATATGAATTTATGACTTTTCCCGATATATATTGTCATATTCAATGCCGTGACTTGTACTGCTGTTTTGCTCTAGATTTTCCAGTGATTCATATGTTTTGACTTTCCTGTTTTGTACCTGTCACTTGCCTGTCAATGATGCCATAATAGTATACAGCTACCTCCTGTCTATGTACTAAACGTATGTATGCATCCATCCGCCCACCCGCAATACTAACACTCAAGTCTAGTTGATACAAATACTACCGCATATCTCAAATTATGATATCGTCCAAGATTCCATCACTCAAAGGCCATTCGATCCCACCAATCCACCAGTTGGAATGCTGAAGGGTTAGTGAAAACTCTCATCATGGATCATCAAGAATCATCATCAATTCCCGTCTATCTTTCCTTCGTTCTAGTTTTTTTTTTACCTAGATTTGAAGATTCCATCGTTGCTGTACTGTACTGTACTGTATAAAGAAGGAATTTTTTCAACCTTTTACTTCTTCTTTCAACTCTCCATCTACGAGGATCCACGCCTTGATAGCCCCGTCGTCGCCTGTTGTGATGATCATTTCTTCTTCTTCTTTTCGTCCTTCTCCAGTTTCAGTTCCTTTGGTCTTGTGGTCGTATCGTGGGCTCCATGTAGCGTGGTTGATTTCGTAAGGGCCATGACCGCCTTCGAGGGTTGCGATTATGACCCATTCTGTCTTGCTGGCGTTGCTCTCCTTTTCTTTCTCCTTTTCCTTCTCGCTGGCTACCGTTCCTTCTTCTTTTTGTTGTTGGCTTGGGGTAATAATGACGGTGGTGGTATCGGTGGTGCTTGGAGCTGTCTCTGTCTCTGTCTCCTTCCATCGTTCTTCGTAAACAACGATTTTACTGTCGCTTCCTGTACTTATTACCCTCCCACTTCGTGGACTCCAGTTTACGGAGTAGATCGGCAGATCATGTACGACTGGCAGGGTTGCAGTGCAGACCCATTCTTCACTGCTGGGTCCGGCACGCATTGTGGATGGAATACCCGGGTGGAGGTAGGTTGGTCGGGAAGGAGCTGTTGGGGAAGTCGGTGACCAGATCTTGATTGTGGCATCGGCTGAGCAGGAGATGAGACGGGGAATTGGTGCTGGGTGATAGGTGTCATCTGTATCTGAGGAAGTGGTTGCAGTAGCGCTTTTATCCGCCGAAGGTGGTGTCTTAGAGAACTTGGAAATGCTGACTTCTGGCTCCCAGTCTAATCCCCAGACTGTCCCATCGTGGCCACGTAGTACGGCTACACAACCCCATTCTCCGTCGCCATCTTCTCTCCAAAATCGAATCGTGTTGTCGTAGCTTGCGCTGGCGAGCAGTTCCCCGTTCCCATCATCTCGTCTCCAACAGACGTATTTCACATCAGCAGAGTGTTCCTGCAGGACCGCTACTGTCTCAAACTCGTCATCGCCATCTTCACCTATTTCTTCCCAGATCCATATAGATTTATCCCGTGAACAGGAGGCTAGCCATTGTCCAGAGGGGCTGTAGGCGACAGTTTTGACCTCACTGTCATGGCCCTCAAGGACGATAGCAAATTCCCATTCTTCTTCTGCGTCAGATTTGTCACCATCATCGTCATCAATATTCGCTTTAGGCTTGGAGATTGCTCCGCTGGTGACCTCTACCTCCAGTTCATCGTCATCTAATCCACCACTACCACCCGCTGGCTCCGTTCTCCTCCAAATGCCCATTGCGGCATCGAAACTTCCCGTTGCAAGACTCAACGCTTCATCCTTCTTCGTACTAGGCTTCCATGCAACTGACCTCACAGACCGTGAATGACCTCCTCTTAACGTCGAGTGTAAGGTGAAATTTGACAATGAGTATACCCGCACCGTTTTGTCCGATGTAGCAGTCGCGATGAGGGGCAGACCATTAGGATTTGGAACAGAAACCCAGGCTCGCGCAGGAGAGGGGGGCTTGAAATCGGTGAGGTGAGCAATCCGCATGTTGGGTGGTGATTCTGCCATTGATGCGGATAGAGATATGAGCTTTAGCCTCGCCCCGATATAAAAAAGATTTCAAGATGGTAGAATTCGGCGACAGAGTGGGATGGCGGGGTCAACACTACCATCGGCCCGGAAATTGATCAAGGCTGTGCACGGACCACCATGGCGAGTGAAGCTTATTTTAAGTTCCTGGAGGCTTCATCCTTACATCATTTTAATCTTGACTGGACTTGTTGGGGTATAAACTTTTGGACTTGCGTACGCAAACTGCGCCTCCAAACCAGTTCAACCAGTTCGTACCTTAAGATAAAACGGCCTCGACATGGCTCTACTGTGTTGAGACCTTCATGATGGGTTAATGACTTAATGGTTTTGGTATTGGAGTTCCGTCTAGCCAGTGTAAGTATCTATAAGTTCAATATTTATTTTCTCTGTAAGTATACTTCATTGTTTTTTCTTTTCAAGATTCGTTTCCATGGTCGTTCACAGTTGCTATATAATATTCTACGACGCCAATCATGCCTTTGCCTTCATTCACAGGGCCGGGCATATTGAGTTACGATGAGGCGGCATTTTCACATCCAGCTCCCGAATCTTCGGTGCGAACCATTAACAAATATCATTTTTTACAATCCGAACTTTCTGATGCAGAGGTTTCGCTGCTACTAAATTATCGACCTGACGATAGTGGATCAATTTCCGATGATGATACGATTTCGACTTCTTCAGACACATATGCTTCCCCAGTTTCTGATGCCCTAGTTGATTCATATCCTCTCTTACCCAATACTTCAACTATGATACTAGTTGACTGTGAAACTGGGCTCATCTATGAAGCAGAAGCTACGCTCCGTCAAGTTCCTAAACCTCGACCAGGTTCTATAGGTCGATTTGAGGCAGATCTTGAAAGAATTCCGTTCGTTCATGAAGAAGTACCAGCACAACGGACCCAGTCTTATAAAATACTGCCGGCTAAATGGATTAGCTTACTTGATGAGTCGGAAACGGGACGTAAACTTGTGTTTATTGGCTCCCTACTAAGTCATACCTCTCCCGGCCATTATACCATCTTGCCAGTGGATATACAGGAGTTAGACCGTTATAGCTGTCCTGCGGTATTATTTAGCTGGTATACTTGCATACCCAAGATTCTGGGTTTGAAATCGTTATCCAAGCTCGTGGAGATAGCTGCTCTCTATGAACATTGGAAGGATGAGAAGGAATTGACATTCGATCCCATCGACGACTTCAACTACTTCCTTAAAAAGAATACCACGTACAAAGAAAGAGGTTCACCCTGTCTAAAAGATGTCACCAGAGCAATGATACGGCACTTTCGCCGTGTTGGCGGTTTGGCCATCGACAACGGGTCTCACTGGAGACTTCCACGCGATGCCCATCTTCCGTTTGGACACGATTGCTATAAGCCTTTAGAACTAGATGCAACTAGCGACATATTTCCAGAGGCGGTGTCGGCAAAACATCGAACATTATCTAACAGGTATTCAATAAGCACCTACGAGAAATGGTTCGAGGATTGCTTCCTCCCGCTGCGACAGCAATACTATGACGCGTATAATCGTCTTTCAATGTCCTACAAACGGCATCTTATCAAATGGTGCCCTATTTTGCGCGGTAGAGTTCTCTCTAGTGTCACAGACCACCCGCCATGCACTAAGATTGCCAGAAATGAAATCTCTTTCGGTCGACAGTTACTCCTAAACGGGAGAGGCACTATAGACGATGCACTTGGTCTCCGGCACATCAGGATCTTCCTAGAGCAATGGAAACCCTGGGTCCCTGCTGGTGTTGAATCAGTTGAGAAACTTACCACCATTCGATGTATCTGGGTGTTTGCGGAGCTGCTATTGAGGGATTCGATGGAGGATGAGAAAGCGCTCTGGGAAGATGTCATCCTCCTTCATACAGGTCTTACGCTGGAAGAGATTGTGAGGGACTACCGAGAAGGCGCGGGGAGTGTTGTGCACAGGGATGAACTGGCCAAGCACAGGAAACAGAACTACGAGAGTCTTTATCGTTTTGATGTTAGCTAGAAGTGTGTGCTGGTTAGCTTGGCGTATTTGGAGCTTTGTTTGGTACTTGTCGTATTTATTATTGCTTGATTAAGTTAGATAGGTAAACGGTAGATCTCTAATTGTAATTTTAATAGCTTTGGTTTACATGAAAACAAAACTCTCAATCCTATTGTGTTCCACAAAAAAAAACCGAACCTCCCCCTTTCGATATTAGTGACCCCTGCTACCCCTTCCCCAACTAGAAGCTTAGTAAACTTAGTGTTCCTATATAAACCCAAATAAGCAAAATAACTTCGAACAAACAAAAGGCGCCGTTGCGGCAGAATGGTCAGGTCAAATTGTTTGTTCAAAGAGCTTGGTTTAAAGGGGACAGTAAATCTAATGTATTGATGTGCCTGGTCACTGACATTAGTAGAGATGTAGAGCATATTGCAGGGCTCGAACTCTTTTGTCATTTTGCTTTTCCTTTTCCTTCTTTGTTTTGTACTGTATGCCTGTTTTATACTTTTCTTTTTTAATGTATCCTCATCGCCCGCCTATCACCCTCACTTGAGGCTTAGATGTTTGGAACGATTGGAGGTTTTGGAGGCTGCCCGCTAGGTAAGCATCTCATCAGAACACTCTCATGAACAAAGGTAAAGCACTCCAGACCGAGCTTAAATAACTTGTCTTATTGAGGTGCTTGATCCAAGTATGTTCACCTCCTAGATCTCCACTGAAAAAGTATGCAGCCAGATATATAAAAACAGCTACGCAACATATATATAACCAACTGCTCTGCTCAATCCTAATGTCCATAAAAGCAGCTAAATAGACAAAATAAATCCCAGGGTATACATATAAAACTCCACGCTCCAAAAAAATTCAAACCAGGGGCCAGCAGCAGACAAACGGTCCTCCACTTCCTTTGTCCCCAAGAACAACAATACGATACTCCAAACATAATACACACATTTAGTGATGGCAAAATCCAAAACAAGAAGAAAAAGGAGCCCACCCAGTTCCAAAGCAATAAAAGAAAATCACCAATAAACTGTAGCTTTCATCTCTCTCATCTCCAACGGTCCAGGAGGTCCACCAGACCCACCAC
>NCSJ02000655.1:0-10696 GCA_002812745.2 Scytalidium lignicola
AAAAACAAAAAACCACTGCCATGAAGTATATTCACACTTCGACAACAGTAGTAAAGGGAAATTAAAAARGAAAATAGGTAACATGCTCTGTCTTGAACACGTTTGCCTCGAATATAAATAAAAAAAAGAAACTAGACAATACTGAGTATATCAGCGACAGCGTACTCAACCTCCTTAGTTAAAACAAAGAAATTAATTGAAAGATTCATTCAGCTTCTCTCAAATAATTATAATTTAACTACTATTGTCAGGAGAAATATTACATTATATATTTCCAAATAAGAGGAATCTTTGATATCGAGATTTACAGAGATATTGAATCATAAAAAAATTAATAAGGATATTCACTGAGTGTCCCTCATTTCTATCAAGAGTTCTCTGGATGAGATTACTTCGGTTTTTCGGAATATTTTACTCCGATCAAACCTGGTTCCCTCGCTTAGGATACAGCTATATGATCACGTGATATGAAAATACCCATTTGTTTGGAGACTTGTAATGATTGCAATTCTTTGTGCAAGTCAACCACCTGCATCATACGAGATTTTTTTGGAGTTGAGAGTGGTTGATTCTTTGTACAGTGCGGTTGTCTCAACCCCGTGATGTAAACAAAACTGCACGGCAATTGCGTGGTGACTTTGTTGCCGATGTTTTGGGTAGCAGAAGCCTCAAACAGCGGGAGCAAGCAAAGTGCCCACCGAGCAAGGCAAGCTGAGGGGTTGCCGCGAAAGAGGGACAATAAGTTACCGTAAATGAACAGGAGACAGGGCTGGCAGGGAGACGGACCACACTCGAGGGAAAGATGGGGGGGTTATTCGTCAGGAACATACAGTACATATTAATAGTACCACATTGATATGTACAGTACCTTTTCGTATTAATACCAGTATTATTGGGAATTACGATTTATACGTAATTAAAAAAAGGAGAGAGTACCATAAAATCGCGGCTGATGATTGCTAGATCTTCTCTTTTTTTTGCAATCACACTTGGGCTGACGGGGCGGCAGGAGGTTCCCAATCACACTACTCACCTCTCACATAACAGTTGCGCGCACACACGCACACACGCACATCCACAGTGGAAATTGACAGGCCCCATAACTCCGGACGGCGAAAGCGATGGATAATCCATACAAGTACAGTATTTCCAGAGCAGGCGGGACAGGTGGTGCGTGTTTTGCCGCAGATCAANGGGGGGGGGTTTGGTTACTTGTAAACAAGGCGCGCATATGAGATAATGTGATTTTCAGCACAGTCAGTAACCAGAAGGCATTAGTCAAGAGGTCCTGGTTGCGTTGCTGCTGCTTGCAGCCAAATGCGATTTGCCTGGGCGACTCGGACAAGCGCAGTAGCTTCGCACGCTTCGACGGCGCCGGCACGGAGGTGGTTGGGCGGCTAAGTGGTACGGAGGACGTACGGTTGCTGGACCAGCAAGCTGTGGTCAGCCAAGCACGCACGCAGGCGGCCGGCCAAAAAAAACTCCTCTCAGATCAGACTGGCTGGGAAGTTGGCTGGAAGAACTACGGTAGACTTGCTGCTCATCTCTGCTCTGTTCTCTCTCCTGTCCTGTTTTCGCAGGCACGACGTGACATAACATAACATAACATACAGTACTGTAATTAGGAGAGAAAAGAGTAGTGAGAGACACAGACATAGAGAAGAGCGAAGTCGTGGAGCTGGCAAAGACGTGCGGCGGCGATTGGCCGTGTCTAGAGCGTACATGTACGGTACTGTCTGTAGCTGCGGCGAAGGTAAAAGCGTGTGATGGTTGCTGCTGGATGCTTGGTTGCTTGGTTGCTGGATGCTGGATGCTGGATGCTGGCTGCTGTGTGTTGTGTTGTGGGTGTGGACTGTGGGTGCGGGCGGCGTGCGGTCGCGGTCAGAGCAGCAGCAGCAGTCGAGGCGAAGGGGGAAGAAAGGGGGGGAAGAGAGGAGAGAGGCAGGAGGAAGGAGGCAGAACCNAAAAAAAAAGCCGTGGAGCAGCAGCCCCGTGTGTGTGGTGGTGGTGGTGGCCGTGGCCCATGGTCCCAAGGTCCCTCTCTTTCCTTGTTCCCCCCTCTCATAGTCTCATAGTGCCAAAGTGCCATAGTGCCATAGTGCCAGACCCGTAGTCCGCTCCGCTCGCTCGCTGCATAACACCTCGCTCTCACCCAAATTCCTCTCCTACTGCTCTTCACCACCAAAACCTTCCACAGCAAAAAGGTCACTTTTGCCAGTACGTGCTTGCTTCCCATACAAATCCCCAAAGGCCAGGCCAGTCGCTTGGCCCACGCTCCTCCGTCCTGACCGCGCGGCGCATTTATTGGATCGTCTAGCCCAGCAGAACGCGTCCAAAGTGCCGCTGCCAGCGCTTCTCCAGCTCGTCATTTGCCTGCTGGGCTGAAGCTCGTCGGCGCGTCGTTGCTATCGCGATTTCCATCTGATTTTATCGTTGATCGTTTTTGCGACTCGTCCAACTGACTTGAAGACCCGGGTTATAGGCCAACCATCAAAACACACCCCTTTTTACCCAAAACACGGGCTTTTTTAATGTGAGTGCAATCGCTTTTTCTTGCTTCTTTCATTCTTGTCATTTCGCGATCGCGATGGTTGTGCTCGACTTTTGCGACCGGCAACCGGCCACCGGGCGCAACTCCCACCACGCTCTACTCTCGCAGCTCCACCCACGACAACACCAGTCGCGTTTCCCACCGCCGTCAACTAGACCGTGCCAGCAACGCTTTTCCATCCGCGCAACCACCACCACCACCATCGTCGCCGCCATTGCTCATTGTCCCTTGACGGTCGCGTTAGTTGTTTGCATACCCTTTTACTGACAAGTCCACCTTTTTTCCCAATCCAGATCCTCCCTCCTACACACATCCATCATGCCTAAGGAGAAGACTACCAAGCGCGCCACCAAGGGCCGCACCGAGAAGAAGAAGAAGGGTATGTGTTTTCTCAGCCGGTCAATTGACCTCGTTGCTATCTTTCCTGCTAACCTCCCAACACAGATCCTAACGCGCCCAAGCGTGGCTTGTCTGCCTACATGTTCTTCGCCAACGAGCAGCGTGACAATGTCCGTGATGAGAATCCCGGCATCAGCTTTGGTAAGTCCCCACCGCGCGTGGTCCCTGAAGATTTTGCAATCTAACATGGAGGTAATAGGCCAGGTTGGCAAGGTCCTCGGCGAGAGATGGAAGGCATTGAACGACAAGCAACGTGCTCCATATGAGGCTAAGGCTGCGGCCGACAAGAAGCGCTATGAGACCGAGAAGGCCTCATACAATGTATGTTCCCCAGAGGAAAATCAATCATGATTTGACTCTGCTGCGTCGCAATTTTTTTCATACCAGGATGCTAATGAATAGCTTGCACAGGCTGAGGGCGAAGAGGAGGAGTCTTCTTGAAGGATTTCTGGCGTTTACTGCTATGGCTCACATATTATCAATACACGTTCTCGACACTAGTTAGTCCTGGGCAGTCGCTAATGAGTGCTGGGCTTCCATGAGAACGTGCCGTAATGAGCGTAATGGGGTATTTCTCTCTGAATTTCATCGGGCCGGGGGGTGTTGCTTTTGCGCTGGGACACGGGACAAATTCTTGGTGCTTATTTCCATTTGTTTTGTTTTTGCTCTGGAGGATAAACGTTGCTATGGCTCTACCTGATGGGACCTCTTTGATCACAGGGTTGATCAACCCCCCCAAAGATGCGCGCTTTCCTCGCCCCTGATTCTGCTTTGACGGATCTGTCACTGCAAATCACCAATGCGTGTAACGATAAATAATCCTTCTTTGTATTCTAAGCTCTTACCTGCGCCACCAACAATTCATCCTGGGATATGTAGCAAGTGAAAGAGCAATGCATTGCTTCAAAGTATCTCTTGGATTTCCAGTCTGCATTTTGATTGACCATGGCCGAGTCCATTACTTAGAGAGAGCAGGAGATACTCGAGCTTGTCGAGATGGTTGCACCATTTATTATTGCCTTGCTGCCTAAGACTCCTTGTTCTCGACGCGTTTCGATCAGTAACAGTCGCGTCAAAAAACCAAAGCCCCTCCTCCACCTTCAACCTTGCATCAAAAACCCAAAAGGTATTTGGAAAAAAAATCTCCGTTTCTCTATTCCTCTTGTCATCTGTTGCAAATTTCTGGAAGAGCTGGTATCTGTGCGGATGCTAAAAGCTTTCTGTACAAATTACAGAATGCTGTTCTGTCGATAGTTACTTTGCGAGCAGGATCCCCCATGTCGTCATCGGGCAAAGCGGCTCTGTCAAAAAGAAGCAACAATGATTATCACAAAACGCAACTCAATGGCTCAAAATGGAGATTTTCTTATATCTATGAAAAGAAGACCAAAGGTATATTGCTTCACTATGCATTGCCCAAATTAGATATCTCATTTGTGAGAGGACAGAGCAGGTGCGGGCAGCCCAACGCGCGGTCCTAT
The DNA here is from genome assembly GCA_002812745.2 of Scytalidium lignicola. Lineage (NCBI taxonomy): Eukaryota > Fungi > Ascomycota > Leotiomycetes > Scytalidium > Scytalidium lignicola. The sequence goes on from NCSJ02000655.1 coordinate 4,432, forward strand.
TGTTATTGTTGGTAATACCAATCTATTCCATTTCCTTCTCTTCTCCTAAATCCAGTGATCAATCACCCTCATCCATATCCGGGCCATCCCCGCGAAATGCTCTTCGTTGTCTCCAAGAATCAGAATGGCTATTGGTAGCAGCCTCTTCCCAACTCCACTACAACCACCACTTTCGTTCTGCCTTTCTCTCCCTTGACAATCCAATCCATCTCTTTCATCATCAGCAGTCGCTCACAGCTCTGTGCGATTCGCTTGTTGCTGTTGTTTTGAAATGCATGCCATTTAAATGTCGGTATCGTGGCATGATCTGTCTCCACACAAATTGGGGTTCCCGCGGGGTGGTTCGTCCTAGCATGCACGACTTCGGTAGTTGCATGACAGAGGAGCTTCGCATTGGAAGTCAGACTCTTCTTGTGCGGTGACGCTGCGGCTTCTTTCCAAGGCATGACACGTCAGACTCTGGACGTCTGTCTCCATTTACATCGGATTGCTCAGTCTATAGAATCTCGGTCGAGACTCGTTCTGGAGGAGCAGTTCCATCGTAACGTCTCCTTCAGAACCTCGAAGTTCATAGCCTCATTTAATTCCCAAATGCTTCCTCCAGAAGGCCCCTTAACCTAATGTCTGCATGGAGTCTGGGTGCTGGTGGGAGGCCCAACGAGCAGACTCAGTCGCCAGAAATCTCTATCATATCCGCATTGCCCTAGATCGCGAGTTCTTCGAGCATACGACGGCATTGCTGAGGGAAGTTGAAGCGACAAGCAGACTGCTACGAGACCTCTATGATCTATTCCCTATCTACCAGACGCGCGTGACTATCCTCACGTACTATCTCCAAGTGCTTTTACCATGCCTTCAAAAGACCCTGAGGGACATGAGGGTGTACGTCGACAACCAAGGGCTCGAACCTATACGGCGATGGACTCTCATGACCGAGCGACTGGAGGAGCAAGGAGGAATGACCATCATACAGCGGTTCCTCATGTACAACGAGTTCCTCGTTCAGCTGGTTCGGTTACTAAGCAGGTGTGTGCTGTGTGTGGAGGGACTTCGACACTGATTGGATGCCTTCTAACACCCCTCTTCAGGTCACCATTATTTGATCCAACGTCCTTGGAGCTGCTCCGGATCAGGATCTTACGCCTCAGACAACTGCGAGGCATCCCAGGTACGCGTCTCGATTAAGTTTGCTCTGGTGGAGAGCGTTTTATGAGATCTGATAACATGGATGTCTCACTTACAACGTTTGATCCAGCGCCCCCGATCGCATTGCGGAGTCCCATAGCGGCGGTTCCACAAGCGCCGTTAGACAACGAGGTTGACAACCCCAGTTTTCCCCCCATGTAGTCTGCTAGTTAATCTAACTTTCAAATTCCAGCAACGTCATTGGGCAGAAAAGATATTTGAGGATACCCCAAAGTCTGTTACAGGCCTCAGGCATCGACGAGAGTGAGTTGCTAATGTGCCTGATGTGCTTTCTGGCTTGTTAAACGACGATTCTGCCTCGTTTGACTAAACTAGAAGAGATTGGATAATAGGCGCACTAACTCCAAGCTTTATAGGTCAAAATGCTTTGGTCCTTCGATGTTGGATATCAACCTAGGCGTTACGTCCCAATCAGTTGTTCTCTTTAAACTGTGAGTGTGCAAACATTTAAGTCACGATGGACCTCTACTAAATATGGCAGGCCTTTTGATAAAAACCATTTATCGGTAACAATATACTTACAATCAGACACCCCGGATGTCACAAGGGTGCTCTGCCGATGGATGGATTCACAATTAAATCCTAGGTATTCTTGCTATGGCGTTAACGAGTTATGTATCAGACGAAAGGGTGCGTCCCTGCAACTCAGAAGATGGTCTAGCCACAATGAACATCCTACTTGCTGGACAGCACTATTCTTCAAAACCTGGGAAAGTAAGTAACAATATATCCTTCTCTCACTGTAAGCTCTTACATACCGACGGACTAATATCATCTACCAGAAATGGTCTTATTCCATTGCGCATTCGTAGCATTAAAATTTCGCTGTCCGTTCACTCGTATTATGCATCCAGAGGATTTCGCTTTGAGTGGAGAGACTAGATTATTCCAAGGGTATGTATCTTCAATATCACCTCTCCGCTACGAGTCACTGGATCTAGTACTGACAGAGCAAAACTACTAGGAGAATCATTGATGATGGCTATGAACATAGTCTAGCTGTCTATCAGGAAGAGAAAAGTGGTGGACTTCGACTTCATGCTGCTGTTTGGTCAGGCGAGCTGAAAAAATGTCCTGTATGGACGGCTTTTGGTAAGTTTTTTGTTGNTTTTTTGTTGTTTTTTGTTTCTTGTCGCACATAAATCCTTCTTACTAAGGAAACTAAGCGCTTGTTGATGTCAGATCAATTTGATACTTCCCTGATATTTATTCTACTAGTCTTGATACAGAAAGCTTCTAACTTGGAACAGTCACTCATCAATCAACCTCCCCACAATGGATAGTACGACGCAGCAAACACCGCATATGGCTGAAGGAAATCTACCCACATGTGTTCTGCAAAGACTATAAGAAGAAACACCAGCTTAAAAAGCATGGCGAATTTGAGATTTACTTTTGTGAAGCACGCGGTACGCTTTCATGTCTCCCACCTTCTTCATCTTCCTTGGAGTCGGAGTATTTGATGGTGCATACATATGCGTGTTCCGTTGAATATGGAATTTTAAAGCCCTGTGCTGACTTATTGCCTTTGCAACCAGCTGCCGACGCATTTGAGGATGTTTTTCGAGAACCTTCAGAAACCGGCTCTATTATAGAAGCCAACGGCGCTGGCGGCTAAACCCGACATCATGTTTTAACCAAAACTGGGTATTGGATGGTAATTAATCCCAGAAACAGCCACTCACATCTAGGAAAATATATACGGATTTACAGCAGGAGGGTATTTGTTTTCTACGAACCTATAGGATATTTACGACTTGCATGTTCTTGCATCTATTACTTCTTTTCATTTAAGAGGAAATCAATGACGGTCCGGCCTGAGCGATTTTGTTTTATATACTTTATTCGGTTGTGCGTTTCTGTTGCTCTTCACCTGATGAGGAGTCCAGCCTGAGATTTATGATTTATGACTTATGATTTTTTACGAAGAAAGGAATACTTGTATTTATTTCTGCTCTTACAGATTGATACTTTATATGAATCTAATAATATATGGCTGGCCATGTCAGACGTTCCTACCAAGACTATTGGTCTTGTCCTCGGGTGTGATCTGAATACCGTCAATAAGAACAGTATATACCCATTACTTCATAACATCACACAGCAGAAGAATGGGGTAGATTGAGGTACTCGTACAAATTTATATAGTGGTGTATACAATATTATCCTTATCTATCCCTAGGAAATCTCAAAGCTGAATGCCTAAATACCTGTACACGCCTCTTCTCGCATAAAACTTAGCAGGGCCATAAATTCCCAAATATCTCAGCAAATCCACAAGCGTAAATCCACCTTCAGCGAGCGGGACTCCAAACTTGGCCTCCTTATTGGCATCATCCTCCTCCTCCTCTTCCTCTGTTTCCTCCTGCGCATGACCTTTAACCCCTGTCCGCTGCCACACCTCGTATTTAGATACGGAGACCAGCTCTCGTAGACATTCAGGCGTGATGCATCTCATAGCTTCAACTATCCCTACAGCGGTCTTGATCCCGTTACGGATCTCCTCGCAGTCGAACGTGCTATCGTGGCCGCGAAACTCGATCGTCTGCTTTGCCCCTCCGAGTTGACTCCCATTGCTGGTATTACCCCCTTGCCATCGCCACTCCTTAGGTGTTTCTGGGACTCGGAGCTGGCGGAAACTGAAGACCATGTCAGTGTCATCCATGCCGCCTAGACTGATGATTTCGTGGCGGTCTGTCTGTGCGAGGAGGATCTGAACTGCTTGCCACGGGGTCGGGCCATAGGTGGAGGTAGATGTAGAGCTCGAGGCTGAGTCAGATGATGAATCTTTCTGGCGACCATGTTCGTCTCTCATTATTCCATCTCCATGAACGTCTTTTCCGCCTCCACCTTTGTTTTTTTCCAAGTGCGAGGAGGATGAGACCTTGCAAAACTCTCCGATGAGACGCGCGCAGCGGCGAGAAGATCTCATATACTGCGCATCGACTCGATGCGGTGGATAGGCACTGAGTAGCTGCGGCTCGAAAGCAAAGAAGAAAGCCTGCAAATTGCGGATGGTGTTGAGATGGAATCCCTTATCCCTGTTGCCGACGTGGACATGCATTCCTGTGGTCTCGTTAATGTGGATCATGTAAGTGCTCGCAAGGAGAGCACATACTCGTTCTACAGACTGAAGGGCTAAAGGAGTGAAGTAGTACGCCGGAGACCGCAACTCCCAGGCCATGTACTCCCATTTGGGCTCCTCGACGTCGTAGTTGTGGTCTAGCGGATTAGGACATACGATCGAAGAGTCAGTGGCGAGCTCCCAGACTGCATAGTTGTTTTGATCCCAGGTTGCAGGTTGTGCTGGAAACCCTGCTTTGACGAGCGTGGTGCCGATATGCTTCGCCATTGCGTGTCGCAGTTCGTGGAGTCGGGTCGGCTTGTTGTGTTTTTGCTTTGGCTCACAAACGTCTACCTCGTCAGTAACAGCAAAGTGAACGGTTCTGTATTCAGTAGGGTCCGGGTTGGGTACGTTTTCGGGGAGGTAGGCAAGACAGAATTCTATCTCAACACCGAAGGTAAGAGGGTATTGGGGAGTTCGAGTAGTTCTCGAAGTTTGTAATATGTCCTGAAGAGCTTGCGAGACGGATGGGCTAGTACGGTTGCTCTTCTTTGCTCCTCTTTTCTCCTTTTCAATAAGGAGGCTTCTTATTGAACTACTGAAGTTATCATCCTGCTTCGTCTCCGGTAGAGATTGCACTCTTGACCACATACCACGTTGTTTCTCACTTTCCTGAGCGACTTCTGGAGCGAGAAGGGAAGGACGATCTATGTGACCCTGCTGCCGATTAGCTTCTTCAAGCTTATTATTCGATTGGGAGGATTTGTTGTTTTCTGGTTCTGCCGAGGAGTCATTTAATCCTGCGGATAGCAACATGGGAAATGACCTTTCTACACGTTGAAAATTTAACGACATTATCAGTGCTAGTTTGTAAATTTTCATAAATCTCAGGATATTAGAGATTCTCCCAAGTCTAATTATCTCCTTTTCTCTTTGTCTAACCTTTTGAATAGAGATGAAACAATGTTATACAAGAACTTTGTAACCTTTACATAGGGATAACTGAGACATGAAAGAAAGAAAATTAACAAGACCTTTCTTTGGATGATTATATATAAATAGATAAAAGAAATTATTGAACAATACTCTGTTAGATATTCTCGTCATCTTTCCTTTGGAAAGGACAATCCTAATAAGCTTCGAATAGTCATAACTCGGTGTAACAACTAAAGTATGGGCTCGCTCCTATCAAGATGATAGAAAGAGTCGAGGTTTGTCTCTCAAACTCCCGAGTAAATTTCTAGCTACCAAGGACTTGTAGAAGTTGTCTTATTCCTTGAAATAATGAGCCATGTCCAGGCTTTATCTCAAAGCGATGAATGTGGATCCTGGACAATAGGAGCACGTGCCTCGGATCCATAAATCGTGATAACCAACAAAACACAACGCAAACTTATTAGTATGACTTCCACTTGCACAATCCATCGGGAAACGGGAGGGGCTAATATAATAATATCATGGCATTCGCTATGCTAAGTACGCTCATTCTCATGCAAGAGTCTGAGCTCAATTGGTATTCATCCCCTCGCTCAAAAGTCCTCCCCTCCTTCAATCGTCAGTCATCCCCCTTCATTCATTAAAAGTATGCCCATCCATCATTAAAAATAAGCCACCGTGCTATTGGCCCTACCACAGCAGCGGCATCAAAAGCCGTAGGAACATCTCGAAAATTCGACGCGAACGTAGAAGCCAAGAAGAAAAACCGCAAGCCAAAACACCGATGCTAAAGAGAACAGGGCAAAAGGTGTGCCGAACTAACAAGGACATATGCGAAGAGCAGTCAATGAGAGCACGGGCGGGCTAGTCGAGGGAGCAGTGCCCTCCCAGACCAGCGCAGAAGTGAACCGAGCCTCTTTTTTTGGTGTAAAGAAAAAAACGGTATTGGTGCAGTTATCTAGAGCAACAGTCCAAAGGCAGCAGCCATGACAGCGAAGAGGCTAGTACCRCCAACGGCCAAGGAAGTAGCAGCACCGGTCGAATGAGTGGGAGCTGGGG
>NCSJ02000656.1:0-10598 GCA_002812745.2 Scytalidium lignicola
AAATAGAGGAAATGTAAAAAAAAATCAAGAACTCACTTTAATATATTAAAGAAAGAATGAAGAAATATTATAATCATGGATGCTTAATAGAATTAATGTATAAAAAAAAAGNAATAAAGTTTATCTTCTTAGAAAAAAACATTAAAACAACAAAGATTAAGTGATAAATTAAATTGAATAAAGATAAAATCATATAAAATTGAAGAAATCTATAAACCTTTAACATATAAATTAAAATTACTAATAATAGTTAAGATATATCTTGTTTTCTATGTTTTACTTCTTGAATTAACACTTGAAAACATTTAAACATTAATATTAGAAGAAGTCAATTTAGAAAGGAAATACAAAGTTGAGAAGATTATTAATTATAAGATATATTATAAAAAACTATAATATTTAGTTAAATGAATAGGATATTCAGAAAATAAGAATGAATAAGAATTTACTTTTAATCTTATAAGCTATGAAGAGTTACTAAAAGTATATTATTAAGCTTATCCTAAAATAGATTTCCAAATAATAGAATTATAAGGTTAGAAAAGNAAAAAGTCAGTAATAAAGAAAGAAGCTTTGCTTAAGTCAACAAAATACAATTCTTTAAACAACTTCTCTTGCTTCTCTTTCTCTTTTACAATATTCAACTTGTCTAAAGAAGAAAGCTTACAACAGATCATTTCACTAGTATATTTGCAAAGGAACTTCTTTTGCTTGTGAAGACAAACAAGATAAATTACATTCTTAGCTATAACTTAAACAACCTTCTCCTCCTTAGCCTTAAGACAAGCCTTCTCTTTATCAAGGGTTTCTTAAGAGGTTATAAGAATACCTTTACTCTTGTATTTACACCTTCAACAAGTATACTCATTATAATAGTTGAATTTAAAAACCATCAAGTAAGTTAAACTATTTTGGATGTAAAAACTATAAGGAAATATCTTAGTATTATTGTACTTTATTATATAATCTCTTAAGTTTAATGCTTCTTGATATTTTCTTAATCTTGTCCTTTCTTTTATATTACTCTTAGAATATTATTATTTGAGTAACATATTGGAAAAGAAGAAAAGATTAGTGAACAAAGGAAAGTTTAAAGATAATGTTTTAGTGTTAGGACAATGTTAAGCATAAAAGAGGATAATGTTATAAGTTTTACCATAACATAATAATTAGTGTAAGCTTAAGGCTTGATATATAACAGAGTGTATATAAAGAACTTAATAATTATATGATATGATTAGAACTTAAGAGACTTGAGAAGTCTAAGGGGTTCATGAACTTAAGAAACTTAAGAGGTCTAAGAGGTCTAATTGGATTTCATTATCTATATAAGCATACTATAAGAATATAAAAGTAAACTTCTTATGTTCAACTTAAATACATTACTAGATCTTACCTTTAACTTAGTCACCTGCTCAAAATGTTATATGTTTCCATTATCTCTGAACATTTACCTTACCCTTATTATCTAGTGACCTGGATAACGTAGTTTTGTAATAATAAGTNAAAAAAATTAAAAGNTTACTTGCTTTTCATTTAAAAAAGTTTAACTTAATTAAGTAAAATTATCTTATCTATAATAAGAAATTACTAATAATAATGAATATACTAAGGAAATAAAGGATATATACAATAAAAGTAAGAGAACAAATTAAGATATTAATAGATTATATGAATTTAAAGTATTTTATAATATTTAAAGAGTTAAATACAAGACAAGTTAAGTAAGTNAAAAACTTTGTTAGAATATGATTTTAAAATTCAACATGTTAAGAAGACTAATAATAAACAAGTAAATACTCTTAACTAAAAACTAAAGTATATAAACAAGGAGAAGTTAAGCTTATAATAAGTAGTCTTAACAAATAACAAAAAGAGAATTACTTATAATCAAGGACAATTAATGTTTATATCAACAATAGTTAATAAGGACTAAATTGATAAGATTTGAAATGNAACTATTTAAAGAAAACCTAAAAGACATTGAATATAAGTTAAAAGAAGATTAATAAGAACAAATTGATAAATTATAATATAAAGACAAGAAGTTATACATTCTTAAGAGAATAATATACATTATTATAAAATAAGTATTTTGAAGCTGAATAAACTTATTATAAAATCTNAAAAGGATTATACTTATACTAAATAAGGCAAACAATAAAAGAAGTTGTTAAAGAATATAATATTTGTAAAAGGGTAAAAGAACTCAAAGTAAAGATCTTATAAAATGCTTTAACCTATTGAAATACTAATTTAACTATAATAAATTATAATATAAGACTTTGTTATTAAATTACTAAAGTTNAAAAGACTTAACAACAAAGAAGGATTATAATATTATCTTAGTAATAATAAACTTATTTACAAAATATACAATCTTTATATTATAAGATAAAACATAAGATGTAAAAGAAGTTATAAAAGCATTTCTTCAACATATAATATTATTATTTAAAATGTTAAAAAGTATTATATCTGATTAAAATATACACTTTACCTTGAAGTTTTAATAAACTTTAACTAAACATATAAGTGTTAATAAGAAGATGTTGATAACATTTCATTTACAAATTGATAATTAAACAAAAAGATTAAACTAAACATTAAAAGTATATTTACAATGTTATATAAACTATAAACAAGATAATTAGCATAGATTATTATTGTTAACATAATTAGCTTATAATAGTTTAAAGTATAAAGTAATAAGATTCATGTTATTCTATATAAATCATAGAAAAAAAACTTAATAAGTTTTAAATAAGTGTTAAATTATAATTATTATCTGATTTAACTAACAAGCTAATAAAGAAACTATATAAAATACATATTGAATTAACAGATGTAATATAATTTACAAAAGAAAAGATAAAAGTATGTTATGATAAGAAATGTAATATAAAACCTACTTATAAAAAGAGGGATAAAGTCTACTTTTAACNAAAAAAATCTACAAACNAAAAAGATTAAGTAATATACTTGACTTTATAAAGTTAAGACTATTTAAGGTTAAGGAAGTCTATAAACTAATAATAATTAAATTAAAACTATTAAAAGTTATAAGAATACATTTTGTATTTCATACAATACTATTAAAATTAATACTTAAGAATATATTACCAATGTTAAGTATAAAGGTCAAGTTATAACTTAATAAGGAATAAGTAATTAAGAAAATCTTAAATCATAAATATTAATATAAGAAGATTTAGTATTTGGTTAAATNAAAAAAGATTTCCAGAATTAAACAATTTATAAAAACTTATTAAGTATTTGAAAAATATTAAAGAGATAATAAAGAATTATCATTAAACTCTAGTTAAAAAAAAATCCTTAAGAAAAAGAATTAATTAAGTTAATAAGATAAAAGAAAGATTAACAATGTTAATACTTAATAAGAAGAGATTAATTAAAGAATATTACTTACCTTTATCAAGAGAATATAATAAGTTTTTAGTAAAGACTAAAGAGTTTAACTTTTCCNTTTTTTAACCNTTTTCTTCTTTTTTAATTTTGTTAAGTTTATCTAAGATTCTTAAACTTGTTTTAATCATTTTATAAGTATAAGTTTTTAATTGTTTTTATAACTTATAAACTTAAGTAACTTATGTTAAAGCTTTTTCTTTTACTTGCTTAAGATATTCTTTTTCCTTAAGAAGATAATCTATCTTTTTAATGTTAAGACTAATCTTATAATAATAACTAATCTTAGTATACTTAAAGTACTTAAGATAACTAAAGGATTTAATATAAAAATAATTATTATTTTTGCAAAAACAATATAAAGTTATTATATTATCAAAAGTTTTTATTAATTCAGACAAATAAAGGTATTATGAGTAATAAGAAGATTTAGATAGTATATTAAAATGAAAAGAAGTATAATAAAAGAAATAATAAAGATTATTCAATATTATTAGTTAAACATCAAGATAATGTTAAAATAAAAAGAGAATAATGTTATAACTCTTATTATTATAACTTAATAAGTATTAGAATAACAACTTATAAAAGGTCAAGGACTAAACAAGAGGTTAAATCATATAATTAATACAAGTTTACAAGGTTTATAAGTCTAAGTATTAAACTTGTTAAACTAGGTAAAATACTTATATATTAAGTAATAATAATTGTTTACATAAGAATATACTCCTTAAGCTTTAGTTAAGAACCTTATGTTCAACTTAAGTTATAACTTTATTATATATACTTGTTTATTATAACTATAGATAATTTACTTTTACATAAACCTAATAATAGTAACTAAACCTACTTTACATAACTATGTTGTAAGAAGTCTTATAACATAGTGTTATATATAAAGATGTCCTTTTTATTATAGTTTATAATAATATATTAAGTTATAAGTATATGTTCAAAGGTATAATTATTAGGAACGAGTAATCGAATAGCTTTACTACTCGCCTAAAAAAGGCAGATTATTAGCGATCGCTCGTTAATAGCTATTCTACTATATATAGCGTTCCTAACAATAATTAACAAGGAATATTAAAGTTTTAATTATATTTGCTAAATTAACAATACTGATAAAGATGATATAACTTTTAATAAGCTCTTATTAAAAGTAAAACCTTAATCTTCGTTACTCTTAATAGTTACCATGAGTACTTTAAGGTCTTTAAAGTCTTTGAGGTTTTCAAGATTATTAAGATTATCATCATTAAGGTTTATAACTTCTTCACTTTTAAACTTAATAAGATATTGATGAAATTTCTTGTTGAATTATTGATTAAACTACTTCTTAAAGTAACTTTTTAACTTTTTATACTCCTTCTTAATGTAATTGCATAATATATAACCTTCTTTTTTATATATAAAACAACATTTCTTGTTGAATTGTCTTCTTAACTAATTGTTTTAAGTAAAAGGATAATAACCTTACTTATAATAATAATAATCTGTAAAGAAGACATTAGTTTAGATAATATTGTTTTTTTTATGTTATAATTAATGAACACAAGTTATTAAGTAAGTTAATAATAGTTAGTGATAACTTAAAACAAGTATACTAACAAGTTAATATATCTTGACAAGTAATAATTAACTTGTTGTAGATAAAGGTGTTATTTTATAAGGTAAGGTCTAAGTTATGTTAAAGGTATTATAACTTACTTAAGAGTAGTTAAAAGCATTTAAAGGTTAGTTTGCCTTTGTTTTAAGTTATAATTAACTTAAGGTTCACTTTATTCTACTTTAATAGTATACTTCTCTTGTATTTAAAGCCTTTAAAGTAATCATAAACCTTAATATATAACTCTTCAAAAGATAAAGTAACTAAAGTATTATTAACATAGAAGAAGTCTAAGGCTAAGCCTTTTAATATATTAAGAAAAGCTTTTACTTAAGTTTATTATAATATATTAACCCTTTTACAAATATCATGAAAAATAATAAGTTTAAAGTCAAAGTTATCTTCATTACTATTATACTTACCTTCTTCAGTGTACATCTTTATTAAGTTTACAAGCTCCTTCTTATACCTTTATACTTGATATAATAATAAAGAAAGCTTAATTTACAAAAGAGTATTCCTTACTTATAATAAAAGTAATATATTCAAGTATAAAAGGATATTCTCTACTTATAACAAAAGTAATAACCTTGAATATATAAGTATATTCTCTGCTTATACTAATAATAGTACACTTGAATATAAAGAAGTTTATTATTAAGTTTAAACTTTAAAAACTCTTAAAGTATTATATATTTCTTCTTTATCTTCCCTTGAAATGTTAATCAGAAGTAACTTTTTACTATTAAGTCTATAGTTAATTATATTTAAGAAGGTTTAACTATACTTTTGAATATATTTATTAATCTTATTATAGTCTATTTTACAAGTTCTTCCNTTTTTTAATGTTTTAACTATTATATATAACATTAATATTTTGTTACTTTTAATCTATATTCCTCATACTTATAAGAATATTCAAAAGGTTTTTAAAGTGTTAATAATAACTCTTATAAAAAAAACTTTTATAAAGTTATAAAAGTCTTCTTTAAAAGCTTTTTATAAGTTATAATCAATTTATTCTTTATCCTTATACTTATATTATTTAGATTTAATATATTTATTAAACTTTATAATAGTTATAATAAATGGATTAAAGGTAAAATCATGTTATAGGTTTTATTATAACATAGTAATTAGTATAAGCTTAAGGCTTGATACATTGTAAAGTATATATAGAGAATTTAGCAATTATATGACATGATAAGGACTTAAGGGACTTGAGAAGTCCAAGGGGTCTATAGACTTGTAAGACCTAAGGGGTCTAAGAGGTTTAGCAGGATTTTATTAACTATATAAGCATATTATAAGAACATAAGAGTAGACTCCTTATGTTCAACCTAAATACATTATTAAATCTTACCCTTGACTTAGTTGTTTATATGTTATATGTTTTTACTGTCCTTGAACATCTATCTTACCTTTAACTATCCAATAACTTAAATAACGTAGTTTTATAACATTTTGAACATTATCTATCTTGATAAATCAAGATTTAAAAACAAACATATTAATAGATAATAATAATGAACAACAACTTGAAGAAGGTTTTGAAGAAAGTTTTAAAGAAGAATTTGAAGAGAGATTTAAGGAAGTATTTAAGGAAAGTTCAGAAGATAACTTTGAAGAAGATTAAAGTAAGGATTAAACTATTAAGGAAACTAATATTCAAAGAAGAATATTAAAAGAAGTTGTTATATTATCAAAGTAACTTATTAAGTTAACAAAAGAATCAATTGTTAAAGAATTGTCAAGAGTTATAAAAAAGAAGTTAATACCTTTATTATTTAAACTTGACTTAAAATTAATTTTAATATTAAGAGNTTTTTAGTTTAGACTTTGATCTAGACTCTAAACTAAAGAGTAATGTTAAACAAATTCTAATAACAATATCCTAAGAAGTTAAAATCATTAGGCTAAACTTGTTTTATAAGGATAAAAAGAAATTAAAAGTATATCTTGCTTAGATAAGAACTTATTTAATGTTAAATGATTATTTATTACCTAAAGACATATATAAAGTTCTGTAAGTATCAACATACTTGAGAAAAGTAGTTAAAATGTAATTTTNAACCTTTTAAAGATGAATAGTTCATGATAAACAAAGAAATAATAAACTAAGGAGTAACTAACATCATTATAAGTTAGGTTAACTATATAAGAGAACTTAAATGCTTATATAAGGATGTTGATGNAAAAAAGGAATATTAAAAGATAATTAGCCTATTTCAAACAAATTAAGAGTTTAGTGAATATATAATACTTTATCATTAATATACAATATCAGTTAATTAAGGAGAAGAAGTATATATACATTAGTTTAAGACTGGTTTAAAAGATTTTATTAAAGAAGAATTATATTAACAACTTATGGTTAAGACATTCAATGCTCTTGTTAATCTGTTTATTAAGATTAAGAATAAGTAATATAAGATAATCTTGGACAAGAAGAGTAAATCTTACTTTAACAGAAAAAAGACTAATAAAAAGAAGGATTGTGAAGACTTTATAAAGTTAAATGTCATGAGAAAAAGAAAGACTTTTAAAGGAAAAGGAAAAAAATACTTTAAAGGAAAAAGTNAAAAAAGGGAATTCCTTTGGAATTTCCTTTAAAGAACTTGATAAGAGAAGAAAAAACAAGTTATATTTTAAATGCAGACTTCTTAGATATATAGTAAATACTTATAAGAAGGACAACAAGTTGAGTTTGTTAATTAAAGTTAAAGTTATAAGAATCCTGAGAATTATAAATATTTTATCTATATCCTTAGAGGAAGAGGACTTTGAGGAAGAGAAAGGAAACTCTTTAAAAAAAAGGAGTTTACCAAGACTTAGTAATTATACTATATTATATTATTGAAACTAATGTAGATAAGATAGTAATAATAAGAATCCTTAAGATAAACTTTATGCTTATGATAAGAACTTGACAGGTAAGATACTCTTAAGATGATAATCAAGTTAAGAATTAGAACAAATGAAGATTAATTCTAGAAGTTAATAGAATCTGGATGATTATTCTAATAAACTTCAAGGTTATACTAATAAAAATATATCTTGTTTTTAAAAAAGTATTAATCTTAAGATATTATTTAATAATTAGCATAAGAGGATTAAGAGGATAGGAAATCCTAGACAAAAGTCAACTTTATTAAATTATATAATAAGAAAAAGTAATTGTTAAAGAATAAAAACTTAATCTTAAGGATCTTGTTCTAGTTTATAAGATTAACCTTCAAAGTATTATTATNAAAAAAAATATATAAGNTTTTTTTACTAATAAAAAGAACTTGAATATAAAATGACTTTGACTAAATGCTTAAAGATGCTTAGATAATAATAAAAGAAGGTTTAAGCTATGTTGTATAAGGATAATATAACTTATAAAGAGAAAGTTATTTAATGATAACTTTTTAATAAGATTAAGCAAAAGCAAAAACATAATATAAAGAAATCTAAAGTTTAAGAAAATCAGTAGAGTAACTACTTGAAGCTGAATAATACTATACTTAATAAGGACAAAGGGAACTGGTTAAGGTTATAATTGAACAAGTTGACTAAGATGTAAAAGCTTTGTATATAATTAATGAATTAGAGGAAGATTTATTATCTTTAAAAGTACTCATTATATTATTAAGGAAAGATAAACTAATATATAAAATTGATCAACAGTTTAACCAAGAAGTAATAATATATCCTCTGAATTTTACAAGGAGAATTTCTAAGGAAAATAACANTTTTTATTATTAAAATAAAGAAATACTTTGAAAATAAAATAACAGAATAAGTATAAGATACTAGAGTATTTATAAATGACAAAAGCTTTAATAGACTAAGATTAAAAAACCTTAGTAAAAGATATAAAGTATTATTTGAAGAATTATAAGAAAATGTTGAAGATCTAGAAATTAAAGATGATATGTTAGTTAACAATGTTAGAAATGTTAATCTTTACTTTATAAACAATGAAGGATCATTATACATAAATATAAAACTATATNAAAAAGTTAATAAGGGCTTTGATTAACTTAAGAGTTAAAAGAAACTTTATTAATGAATAAGTTGTAAAATGACTTAAACTCAGTATAAAAGTTAAAGACAATAGTTATCTAATATTATTAGTAAATGGTATTAAGGTTCAGAAGTATGTTGACATTTAAACTTGAAACTTAAATATAAGGATTAGCAAAAGTTACTAAGAAAGTATATCTTTTAATATTATAAGGTTAAGAACATATCAAGTTATATTAAGAATCAAATAGATAAGAAAGAATAATCTAATAATTGATTAGAGAACAAATATGATTACCTTCTTAGAAGATGAGCAAAATTCAATGTCCTTAGAAGTTATTTATGTTGATGAAATTATAAAACATATTCTTAATGAATACTATAAATAGTTAGAGCTATTCATTAAAAGACTTGATAATTTAACTTTACCTAAGTACAAACTATAAGATTATAAGATAAAGCTTAAAAAGAGGTTTAGACTAACTTATAGACTAATTTATCAAATAACTTTTGCTAAGGATAAGATAACAAAGAAATAATTATTTAAGAAGATAATGTTAAAAGGTTTGTACAAAGAAAGTTATAATAAAGTTAGAGTATTATTACATTATACAAAGAAAGAAGATAATCTATTAAGATGACCTTGTGATAATTATAAACACTTGAATAGTAAAACTGAAAAAGACTAATACCCCTTATTATTAATAAATTCAATAATGGACAAGTTGAAGGAAGTTGTTATATTTATCAAACTAGACTTATAATCAACATTTAATCTAATTAGGATTAAAAGAAGTAATAAGTAAAAAGTTGTTATTTGAATAAAATATGAATTATTTAAGTTATTAGTTATGATGTTTAGTATAATTAATACTTTAGTAATATAACAAAGAATAATAAACTGAATATTGAAAAAATATTTAAAGAAATTCATAATAATATATTTTGATAATATAATTATTTACTTGAAGAGTATTAAAGAATATAAAGAGTATATTAAGCTTATTCTACAAGTGTTATAAAAGGTAAGATTATATTGTAAACTGGTGAAATATGAATTTCATAAAGAATAAATTCAGTTCTTAGGATATTGTATTTCTAAAGAAAGGATAAAAACTCTTGATAATAAGATTCAGTTAATCAAGGAATAAGAATTACTTAAGACAATTAAGTAATTATAAAGTTTCTTAAAGTTAATTAATTATTATTAAAGATTCATAAAAGACTATTTTAAAATTTTTGTATTATTGATTAAACTCATAAAGAAGGATTAAACTTACAAGTAGAATGATATTATAAAGGAAGTATTTTAAAGTATTAAGGATACTTTTATAAAAGGAAGTTTTTTAAGAATTTTTAATTTAGAAAAGGGAATAAGAATTAAAACYAATGCTTTAAATATAATATTAAGAGTTGTATTATTATAATTATAATAGATTAGTAAATAACATTACCAAGTACTATTAACATTCTAGTCAAGAAAGCTGAACATTATAAAAAGAAATTATTAGACATTAAATAAAAAAGATGTTAGTTATCATAAAAGCTTTAA
>NCSJ02000657.1:0-10290 GCA_002812745.2 Scytalidium lignicola
TCCACTTGTTGTTCCACCTGTTGTTTTACTTCCTGTAACTCTGGCCTTATAAAGCTTGTTCTAATTGTATGTTGTGAAGGTGTTTGAAGTGGCCTATGAAGTGGAATCTCTGCTAAATCAACTGTTGGTATAACTGTAAGCTTCTGACTAATTGGCTCTTTTCCAGGCTCTGGGAATCGTGGTAGAGTATGCTCTTTGTACAGAATTGGTTCACCTATTACACCACGAGGAAGCTGTTTAATTGCCTTCTTTCTGAGCGATTCCTTTTTGCGCCATGCAACCTATACTGCCTTTTAATCCTTCTTCTCCTTATTGGCTATTTGACGAAGCATTCTAGCTTCTTTTTTGGCTGCTTTCTCTGTTTCCTTTCGTTCCTTCTCTTCAATTCGCAAGTGAGCTACTTCAGCAGTTAGTTCTCCTCCTTTTTAAAGCCTCTTTCGATTAGAGGGTTTTTTAGCTATAAGCTCTCCTATTCGTCAATATACCATATCTCAGTCAAATTTAGTAACTTCTCCTTCATCTAATACTGATTGAACTCCACAAATAAAAGATTTGAATTTGCGTTGAGATGGAGAACTCAAAACATCTATGACCTTTGGTTTAAGCTCTTTTAGTTGATATTGAACTTGACAAATTGTTTTAAAAGTCCTTAGTTTAGGTAATTCAAGCTTTATAATCGGTTTCTTCTTAGATTCTGCTTTCATATATTTCTTCATAAGTGTGAAAATAGCTTCTTTGTCAATTGGCCATATGCTAGCCTTTTTAAAAGCATTTCGAATGATAGTCTTTTTGAAGGTTTCTTGTTGAATTGCAAGTAAATCACAGAAAAAGGAGCTCAACGTATATTCGAAATCAAGTGATTCTATAGTACTCTGAATCACCTTATTATGCTAATGCTTGTATGGCTGAAATACTCCTACATCAAGAGGTTGCATACAATGGGTAAGATGAGCTGGAAAGGTAAATAGTATCACATTGTTCCTTCTAGCTAATAACGTCAATTCAGGGTTTATATAGCTACTCTGATTGTCCATTAAAAGTAGTTTGTATGGTTGATCAAGGCCTGCTTGTGTATGTTGAATGAAGTGCTCCAGGAATCGAATAACTATATGGTTTGTAATATATCCATTCTCTGATAAATGGATTACTTCTGAACCTTTCAATTGATCTTTATACCATGATACTATATAGTATTTACCTTCAACAATTGCTACAAGAGGAATAAGAGATTCCCCATCAGCACAAATAGTTTCAACCATAGTCACAGATCGTTGATTTTCAGGACTCAAAGAGTAAAGCTAATCATTAGCTTTAAAGTGTTAAATTAGATTAAGGAATTCATACTTCAGTTAACTCAATTGGCACTAACACCTTTACTCCTTTAGGACAACCAATTCAAAAGCCAGATTCGTCGAAATTATACAAATCTTGCTTTTGAATATCATACTTTTTAATTACTACTTTATAACGTCAAAACCAATCTTGAACTTCTTCTATATCTTGAGCAGTAACTCGATTTCGAGCGATAGGTTTAGTCTTGATTTTATGAAGACCAGGTTGAGCATACTACCACTTTCGAAACCAGCTGACTGAAGGTGAAGGCCGATTACCTTCCTTTTGAATATAACAAATAACTCCAAATATAATATCTTTAGTAGGAAGTTGACCATTCTTAAGGTATGACTTAATAAAGGAATGTACAGCTTGCTCTTGACTAGCTGTCAAGATCTTGTTTTGACCTCCATGCTGAACATTGTTATTCCTTAGAATGGCCATATTTAAAGTTGACCTATTCACTTTGAATAGTTTAGCTGCTACAGATTGACTTTCTGTAGGGTTCTCAGCAAGCCATTCTTTAGCTCGAAGGATACGCTCCTTAATAGGAGTAGACATATTGGAAAAGTGAAGGATATATTAAAAAGAAGATAATTTATGGTGGGGTGTATTTAATTTGTGTGCGTTTACCATACAAAAATAAGAAGCTGCCACACTCGCTTACCTGCCACACTCGCTTCCACCGACTACGAGCGAATGTGAGTTTTGTCGGGCAATGCGTGTGCCTGAGGCCCGACGATTATAGCCTAGCGAATTAAATTGCTTGATTACTACAGTGATATTACAGGGAACCCATGCCTGAATTAGTGGGTGTTTACAGGCTCTGATACGCTGTAGCCCCTGTATTCTCCATATTTTTGACCGCGACCTCCGTAACTAATATATTACTCTCAACAATAATTAAATAAAGTTAAAGTAAGAAGTAAGAAAAAAGTAATTAAATTTAAAGATAATAATAATATATTTAATCTTTACAAGTTAATTAAAGTTAAGAAATAATAAGAAAAGTTAACTTTGAAGAAATAAGTTAAAATATTATAAAAGAAATAAAAATCATAACTTAAAAAAATATATTTNAAAAAACTTGAAGATATAGAAAATAAAGGAGAAAAGTATATAAAGTTATAATTATACAAATTACTTAATATAAGAAGAATAAGAARTATYTTATAMTATTAAAATTATATTTTAAAACACTTTATATACTAGTTAACTTAATTATAATTTAATAATTTATAACTTTAATTAATAAAAGTAAAAACAAAAGTATTAATATTATATTAAAAAGTATATATATAAGAATAAAACTCTTTTTTCTAAAGCTAGTTAATATTATATTAAACCTTATTATTATTATTGTTTTTATTATAGAATTAGTGTAAAGAATAAAGAATATAAAGTTATTATAAATAAATTAAGATTTTTTAAAATTCAAATAGTTATTTCATTACAATATAAGTAATTTTCTTTGTTTAAATAAAAATTATATAATAATTTATATAGTCTAACTATCTTGTAAAAGATAACTAATTACTTTTAAGTAATTAATAAGTAATATTTTTCTACTTTTTAGCATAATTAACTATTAGTCTAAACTAATCAGTTAAATATTTTAATGTAATTTTAATATAATATTATATTAATCATTAAAATAACAAATAATAATACTTAAAGTTATTTTAAATACATTATAATTAAAAGAATATAATATTAATAAAATAAGGTTTTATATTATAAAGTAAAATTATTATTTATATATTAAAATCAAACATTNAAAAAACTTAACCTTATAACTTTTTTACTTTATAAGTTAAAAACCTTAACTTTAACTTTTATCTTAAATATACTTTTTACCTTATAATATAGTTTAATACATGTGATTTTTTAAAGTTATTTCGAAGAAGATTATTTAGAACTGAGAGTAAGTTATAACAAACTGTTAATCTTGTTTAGCCATCTCTTATACAACTTTCTGTTACTTCTGATATACCTCTTTGTAAATCACAATAACTTTAAATAATATACCTGAAATACTTGTCATTGCCTAGCTCACCCTGAACAGGAATATACGTAGTATCCCTTTCTTTCCCATACTTAGCGTCTCTCTTCTTGTTTTCTCTCCAAAGCAAATAACTCTGAAGGGAAGCCAGGAAAAAAACAAGGAGACAAGCTCCGCACGATATCCACATCCCTTTTCGATAGAATGGTGCTTCGCTTGGGGGGAAGATATTCGTTCCAAGCACAGGTCCACACTGGCCACCAGTTGCGAGGATTGCAAGACCAGCAGCACGCTTTGAATCTGTGGCATGTGTGTTTGCAACCCACGAAAGAAGCAAGGCAACTGAAGTGAAGATGATAGTTGCGAGGAAGAACCCAAAATAGCGGACACCAACGGTATCTTGGGTCGCGAGGACAATGTACCCTATAGCGCCAACAAGCGCGGCCCCTGCGATGAAAGGTCCTCGAACACCTACCCGATCCGAGAGAAAAGCGCATACAACAATAGAGATAAAGCATAGTACATAGGGCGGAGCCGATAAACCGTTGGATTGAATCTCAGTAAACGCTCCCATCTCTGAGATAATAGTCGGAATAAAAAGAGGAAGGGAAGCAAAGCAGACGTTGGCGCCGAAATAACAGAGTGACGGAAGATAAGAACGCCAATCAAGAAGTCCGCCCAAAGCTTGTTTCCATTGAAAGCCATTGTTGTCCCGGTCGCCGGGTTGGCGAAGCGACAGCTCAACAGCTATTTCACGATCTTGCTCCGAGAGAAACTTTGCCTCGGCCGGACTATCAGGTAGCCAGAAATATGCTATAAGACCCAAGACTACAGTAGGGAGACCTGCAAGAAGTGTCAGCTTGAGTGTAGAAGATTTATCAGTGCAACCGAAATACCTTCGACCAAAAACAGGATCCTCCATGGTGCAATCGCCCCTCGAGCTTGGGAGATACCGTATGCAAGAGCACCTCCATAAGCATTTGCTAAGGCTGATCCCGATAAGAATATGCCGGTTCTCAAGCCTATTCGTTCGCGAGGGTAAAAGTACGATAGGTAAAGTGGCACACCGGGGCCGTACATCGACTCAGGGATAGCGAGGAGAAATCGACAAACCATTAAGCCAGCCCAGCTTGTTGTGGCTGCTTGAACGCTTGATACGATGCCCCAAAACATGCAAGCAAACGCGACCCACTGGTTGTCAAAAGCTCAGTGTCATTATTGGTTGACATAGAGAAACTAACTGGGAGTTGAGAAAATGACTCGCAATCTAAGAGAACAGAATCCGTAGAACTCTGGGATTCTTGAAAGGGGGTAAATAATGGTCCAAGACATAAACTCACCATGTGAGGAGGGAAAACCTTCCAGCCCATTTGTGTCCATTGAAAGAGAATATCTAGAGAAGCATTCGTCAGCGAAAAACTCGACGCGCACAAAATGGTAAGACTAACATGAGATGTAGAAAATGGTCCCAAGCCACGAGTATCTATTTCCAGACAGATCAATATCTGTCGCCATGCCGGCAAGCCTCGCATTACCCAGATTCGAGCGGTCCAGAACACTCATAGAATATAGGGCGAAGATCAGAGGCATGAGATGCCAATCGAGCTTCCGGATGACGGCTTCTTCCTCTTCCTTGGTGAAACGAGACTGGTTTTCTACGGCATTCGCATTCCGGACATCTGGACTGATGGATTCGATATGCTCCTGTTTTCCCTTGCTGGACAGGGAATGGTTGCTCAGGCTGGCAAGACCAGGGCTCTTCTCGATCTCAACATCAGCAGACGCCATAGTGTTGGCTGGAGTATNAAAAGAGAATAAAGAGTATGAGCTTTCTGTGCTAGAGAGGGAAAGAGAACAACAGAAACAACATGAGCAAGAGGGGAATGGCAAGTATTTAAGGACGCGGGGCCGAGAACTTGCGCCTGACAAGGGGTTCGCATGTACAGTATGCTGCAGAATGGCAGGCTATTAATCAAGTTGATTATACATATTGCTGCTGAATAAGTGCCCTCTCAATCACGAAGGATTACTACTCGCCGTCACATTGGGAAGGGTGGTTCCACGTCACGACTGGACCACTCCACCTTTTCAAAGGTAGACCTTGTTCTACGTGAAGGTCCAACCCCACATATACCCCATACCCCAGACTCCACCGGTTATAGCAAGGAAATATCTCCTGGTCCAATCTACTCCCATGTCCCAAGGCTAACTATAGGCCGGCTCTCGGGTTTAACAAGACACCCTCGGACGTAACCTTCTCCGTGAAAATAGCTGCGGAGTCAATTAGGGTGCTTTCTGGTAGGAGTGGCATTCTTACCGAATATGGTGGCGGCTGGAGCCATTTTCCTTGGTATTCTCGAGTCAGCTTACAAGGGTTTCTGCGCTAGTCATCTCGTGCTGATAGCAGCATAGCTGGATGATAGCAACTTATATTAACTATCTTAAAATGTAACCCTAATATACCTGCGGTGAATGAGGCTCATGAGAGAGCGGATAGGTTTTCTGGTGCTCGTCGTGCTAACTAGTAGATGCTTAGGTAGATATTATTGCAAGCTGCCGCATTCTAAATGCATAATAATAACAAACACAGCTAGTCTTCTGTGGAGATGAGCTTCGAGTATATAGTAATTACTATGCAACTGCGCTACATGCCTCTCCACTGCTTAGGTATGTGTCAGAAGCTCAGAAGACATCCCATTCTACCAAGAAACACCCTTAGTCGTATCGCACGAAAAGGAAGAGACACGGTTATAATATAAACTCTATTATGTTAACGAATACGTATACCCTTGGGGGCCTTTGTATTTGTAATCCTCACCATGTGCGCTTACTGGCCAGAACCCCTCTTGAATTGTCCGTGATCGGTGGTGAATTTATCCAAGGCATGAGTTATATCAAAGCAACCAAATCCCCCAACGAAGATCACGAATTACGTGTGTGTTCGGTTGTTCGGGATCACGGGGGTAACAATCGTCATTGAGCAAAAAAAAAACAAAAAAAAAAACAAGGTATTATTGTGCGGGGAAGGACCAAAATACTTGGGTATATAAATGGGGTTGTTGTTAGGAAGATACGATATCGCAACTGGTTAAGACGTCCATTGACTATTTATTTGGTTTAAGCAAGAGAATTTAAAATTCAATCGATCTCTCCTTCATTCGGTATGAGGCTTTCCTTTCTCTTCTTATTGAGTCTATCGAGCTCGGGGTCGACGCAAACAACATTCCCATACGATATAAATTCAACTTTTACCACAGCTGGTACTCGCAATGTACGAAGGGACACGGGTACATATGGTCCCCCAGTGGAAGAAGTCCACTACTACTACGATCAATGGCCCATTGGTATCTCTGTATCCAAGACAGGTCGCATATTCGCTTGTTACACCCGAGGTACCTATAAGTACACTCTCGGTGAGATATCCAACTTGACGGCTGAAGTTCCCTATCCAAACGCAAACCTGAACTCTCCTCCTGGTGGCCTCGCAAAATCCAGGGACGGTATTCTTTTCGGAAGCAATGATCGAGACCACTTCATTAGTGTCCAGGCCTTATTTAATACCCCTGACGATCGGCTATGGGTGCTTGATACTGGTCGTCCCACGGTCAATCAAACAGGAACTCCATCCATTGCTTACGCTGCCCCCGGAGGACCCAAACTCGTTGCAATCAATCTCACTACGAACGAAATTGAGAAGTCATACTACTTCCCGGCGGATGTGCATTACCCAGATAGCTACATGAATGACTTACGATTCGATTTCCGTCCCAATGTGACTAAGTCTGGTAAAGGACTCGCCTATATTGTAGATAGTAGCAATGAAGGTCGTAATGGCTTTATTATGTTAGACCTGGGAACTGGCGAGACGTGGCGTCATCTCACGCAAAACTTCGGTACTCTACACATTAATGAGGATGTTCCCAGTTACAATGGTATCCCGTGGTACCTGCACCAGCGAGAGTCATCTTTAAACTGGCAAACGGAGGGACTTGATGGTATTGAACTAAGTGAGGATGGAGAAGTAAATGTCACTCTAAATCATAGCTATAATATCGCTAACGAGCTTTTGAGGTGATGTACTTTTCGCCTCTGACTGGGGACTTCCTATACTCAATCGAGACCAAATACCTGAGAGTCAACCCACGAACAGATCCATTAGCTATCAAGGCAGCTAACGACAACGTGAAATTTCTCGGCGGCCGTGGAGGGAATGCTAACGGTTTCTCCGGCGATAGCAATGGGAACGTGTACATGCTTATGCCCGAACATAATGCAATCTACATTTACAAGTGAGTATTCCATTTATAGTGGGTCGCAAGAAATGGCACTTTCTAACCTGATGTATGAGCAGTTCCACTATTCGTCAAGCCCTTCCGTATGTACGAGACCCCAGGATTATCTGGCCTGACAGTGCAAACGCTGGCTGGGACGGCTATCTATACTATAATATCAATCAATTGCCCTATCAAGCTGATTGGAACAACGGAGTGGATAAAAGACAATATCCAGGTTTGATACTGAGATCTAAATTGGCCGATGGGGCTACTTAGGGGGGCTTGAATCTCATCTAATTGCAAAAGTTTGATAGGATAATTCAGCAACACATGTGCCCTCTGATCAGCTCCCCGACTCTGATTAAACAGTTAAGTTAAAACTATTTAAAGTTATAAATATATATATTCCCTTATAATTACGAAAATCTAGTATAAAAGAATGTGTTATGCGATATAAGTCTTCGAAAGCATAATTCATTAAACTTAATACAGCATTACTTGTCTGATTTCAAAGCTTGTATTAATTTAAAGCTTGTTTAAATTCGGTTAAATTCTTCTTGAACTTAATATAAGGTCTGAAATTCAGCTGAATCCAAATACTACTTCTTGAATCTTCTTAAATCTTTTACTTACCCTTGTTCAGTGTTTTCACCTCTTAAATTACTATTCAAGCTTAAATTACTTTTATATAAGAGTTGAAAATATAAGTTAAAATATAATTTTAACTTTTAAATTGTTAAAAAAGACATAATTTAATTATAAATTATAAAATTATAGCAGAAAANGGGGGGGCGAAGCGAAGCGGAAGCGACAGGGGAAGCGAGACGACTAGCGACAAGAGAAGTGACCTAAGCGACAGAGGGAGCGAGACGACGTACAACAAAAAAAAGTGAGACCCGACACGGGGATACAGTTCAACGAGGGTACGATGAGTTTCAGAAGGGGTAGAAACTGTGGTGCAGGCTGACCTCAGCGAGGGTAGAAAAAATCAAGTTCAGCAAGGGTAGACAATAATTGATCTGAGCATATTAAATAAAAGCAACAGCTTAAAATTACAGTGTACTTAACCACTAAAATAGCTTAAAATTACAGTGTACTTAACCACTAAAATAGCTTAAAATTATAGTGTATTCAATCATTAAAATCACTTATAATTATAATGTACTCAATCATTAAAGTTATCTATGATTATAAAGTACTTAACTATTATAATTATATGTTATTTTAATACTATAATTATAAACTGTTACTCTAGTATATGCTCGGATTAATTTGAGCCCTTGCTGAACTTTACAAACAGNTTTTTTTGTACCCTCTCTGACGTTATGCCGAAGCCTGTGGCTGACCCCCTTCTGAAAGTCATTGTACCCTCGTTGAACTGGGTCCTGACCCGACACAACGAGAGAAGCGACAAAAGCAAGAGAGAGAGCGAGACGACGTGCAATAAAAGAAGGGAAACCCGACGCAACAAGAGAGGCGAGGGGGGAAGGAGATGTACGACCCGCCCCAACGTGACAGCCACGATGCCATAATGGTCGAGTTAGACGTACAACGGACAGCGTACGAATAAGATGAGCGAGAAAGACAAAGGGGACCCGAGGAGGATAAGGAGAGTGAGGACGATGAGGACAATGAGAACAATGAAAGTGATGAGGACAATGAGAAGGACGAGAGATGAGACGGGTAGTTAAATAGTGACATTGATATTCTCAGCAGTAGCAACCTCGTCCCGGCAACCAATAATTCAAAGTCCAGTAGCCGTTTGAGCAAGCCTTGTCGTTAGGATGTCAGTCTCGTGTCCGTCGATGAAATTAAAAGCAATGATAATCAACCAGCTCGCATCATATACTCCTATTCCCCTATCATGCCGTCATGTTAAAAGACGAGTTGACCGTCGATGTTATGCTCGTGGCAAAGCAAAGTGTATTTCAGACTCAACAAGCGCAGCGCCAGCAACAGCGATGGTGAACAATGATCGACAAGCAAAACGAAAAGTACGAGATATGAGATTTGTGAATAGAAAAATGCCCGTTGTGTTATGTCCGACAATGCTAAAATTAGAGTGCGGAATGGGGCCCCATGGGTGGGTTAAGCACTCCTAAAACCCACCCATGAGGCTCCAGTGGGTGGGTTTCCTATTTGGGAAAAACCCTATAGGTAGAGGTGGATACCTAGTAAACACTCATTAAATCTAGTCACGTAAAGTATAATGTACAAAATGCATAACATATATATAAATCTTATCATGTAGTATATAATAATCTTAAATGATTTGAGATTATAAGTATTATTATAAAAATTACTATAATTATAATAATAGTCTGTTAGTTCTATTATAGTTAAGATTATTATAATTTTAATTCAATGTTAATTTTGTTAATAACTAAAATGCTTACTAACTATTCTTAGACTTTTAAATAACTCTTGAATTTTCTATTAATTATTATTAAAGTAATAATCTATTTATTGTTGCTTAAATATTTAAATCCTGTTATATAATTGTAAATTGCCTTAATAAACTACATATCCTTTATTTGAATAATAACTTGTTTTGCATGAATTACAACTAGATTAGCTATTATAATATTATTATTAGTATAAAGATTATTATAATATTTATTTAAATTATATTTACTTTCAAATTCTTTAATTAAAATAGTTTTAGTATATTCTTGTAAAGTT
>NCSJ02000658.1:0-10268 GCA_002812745.2 Scytalidium lignicola
CTCGGAATTGGTGCAAAAAGAGCTCGAGCTTGGAACAACTTCAGTGGCGTATAACTCAACTATACATCGGCAGGCCACTAATACTCTGGCTGATATGTGTCTGAAGTATGGACAGCGAGCCGTCATTGGGAAATTATGTATAGTTGGTGGGGCTTCCCACGGTAACTTTGAGGAATCTATCGAGAAGAGCCTCGAGGATGAAGAGAAAAGTGTCAAGTATATCCAGAAAATTGACCCGAGCGGAGAGATCGTATTACCTTGCATACAACCCAGAGGCGGACCCTGGGCACCACCGGAGTTGATGGAAGGACTGGGGAAGCTGTCACATAACAACGGAGGGCCAAAGATTCGTGTCCAGGCTCACATGTGTGAGACAACCGACGATATTGAAAGAATGAGAAAGTTGCATGGAATCGAAACCTATGGGGAGATGTATTCGAGTCATGGCCTCCTGCACGAGAAGAGTATCTTGGCACATTGCATTCATCTTTCCGAAACCGATATAGACTATTTAGTCAAGAGTGGGGCTGGAGTAGCTCATAATCCAAATAGTAACACATGCTTAAGGGATGGAGAGTGTCCAGTCAGGCAGTTACTGAATCGTGGAGTTAAGGTGGGATTAGGAACCGATTGCTCTGCTGGATATTCAACATTCATGCTTGATTCTATGCGACAGGCGAGCAATGTCTCAAGGCATCGCTCCATTCACACCGGCGATGATAAAAATGTGTTGGGCTTCAACGAAATCGTCTACCTTGGAACTATGGGTAGCGCTCGAGTTCTGAGTCTAGATCAAAAGGTGGGAAACTTTAAGCCCGGGAAATGTTTCGATGCTCTCATTGTGGATGTAGGCTTGAATGATTGCATTAACATTAATGGTTGGGAAAAAGATGATCTTGCGCTTGTAAAGAAATGGGTATTTATGGGAGATGATAGGTCGATCAGAAAGGTGTTTGTGAATGGAAAATTAGTGGCTGGGAAGGACAAGTCATAATAATAAGATTATTTCAAGTCAGCATAACCAGTATATTGCAAAAAGAATAACTGGGGCTATAAAATTTGTAAAGCCCAAGCTTGTTGAATATACCATAACTGGGTGCATTCAGTAAAATGAATGTTCTCTACGATAGACCTAAAAGGTTAGACGTTAGAGTTGGTCTTCAATACGAGAATACGATATTTGATATTTGAGATCTTAATTATAACAAAGCCACTTCTAAGTGTAGAACGAGGACATTTGGCTTATTAAAATATGAATAGCTACGATTCTAAGGAAGCTACGTTTATCCACATTTCTAGCAGAGAACTGACATTATAAGACATGACTATGATCAAGATATTACTTTTTGGCGATATTAACGCTATCTAAGAAATCTTAAGGAATGTCTAGCAAGAATAATATTGACTGATATAACTATCAAGCTTGTGAGGATACCAAGATGATCAATTAACATAACACTAGGTAATTATTTTTATCAGCACCTTAACATCCAGGCACTATTATAAATCAGTGACATTACATCAAGTAATTTTAGAACGAATTAAAAACCTCATACTCAGAAGACGTTCATAAATTTCAGAAACAGTCAGCACATAAATATTCTAAAATCCATCACAATTGGTCAGCCAACATGTAACAGATTTTGAACTTCATTCTGGTTCATAAAGATGTTAGGAAGTTTGGAATGCCCTCTTTGCTCTATTTGAAGCGTCAACAGATCTCTACAGCACAAGCACAGCGGCAGACTCAAGTGCTTCCGAATCAACTAGGGGATATTGACTTAGATAACAAGAACTTTGATGACTTACTGTTTCGCATAAGGCTCCTACAGAATGTGCTCTCATCTGACTATGCTATTGAAGGATTCCTACTATAACACTTGACTTGGAGCAAGCACTCGTTAGTTATCTGAATAATGTTAGGAGCACTTTAAATACTAAAATAGTTCTAATTATTTAGGTACTTTGTTACATAATATTCTAATCTTTGTTTGCAAAAACTATTTACCATAGAAAATACTTCCTAATATACTACTCATCTATCTAAATTGCGTAACTTAAAGGAGGCCTTATACTTAAGATGATGAAGGGTGTCTTTCGCAAGCTAGCTCGAGTCTATGTTTGTCTCATAGGTGAGAAGTATTTTAAGAACAAGCAATGGAAAGCGCAAAGCCACATTCTACATAACAGATCAAGAGTTGCATTTCCTGGCAGATGGAATATCGGATATATATTTTTCTATTATGAATGACATGATGATAATAGAGTTGGTAATTTAAATGTAGACTCAAAGAGTGTTTGCATTTACTCATGTAACAATCGAAGATTCTATATAGTAACATAGTGGCGAGAGTAGATTGACTGTGGATAATTCTAGCCGTCCACTCCCCGTTTTCTGTTCAGGATCAGTAGCATATTGGGAACCTTAACCAATAAAGTGATATTTTGATGCAAAGTTTATAACTAACATGTTTTAGTGGTAGTTTTAGTAGTTTTAGTAGTTTTGCCGCGGGAAGCTCGGGATACTCTCGCAGTACTGTCGGCTCTGAGGCTAATTTTGGCAGTGGATCGTAACTCGACGTAAAAATCAAAGTCTTTTGACAACTATACAGAGAAAACTAAGGTGTTATTAGCTGTGGCTGCAAAATAAGGGGCTGGACGGAGGGGTGAGTTTACACAGAGGTATTTTAGCAACGAGCATGAAAATAATGGTAGCGTTCATTTTATACTATTATCAATATTTGGTGAGAAACGTTGCCCAGGCCAACTTTAAACCACAAGCCAATCGCATCAATGCAACGTCAAAAGGCTGCATAAACAACCAAAGAAATACCATGACCGTTTTACAAGTGAATTCCTAGTTTAAGTAATAATACAATATAGATATATATATGGTTAAATTTAAAGTATATCTTTGCCGTCGTGTACCCGCGTCGCGGAGTTCCCAGTTGAAAGGCGGGGTATCACTCTACTACCCCGGATTCTGTAGTCGCGGAGATCAAATGCAAGACGCGGGGATATAGGGAACTTTATTTATATAATAAAGAGGTACCTTTGAACCATGTCCAGCTCTAATTGCCCAACTGGCATAACATATATATCACAATGAAATTGCTTCCTCTATCACTCTTTGGGCTTCAATGCCTGAAAGTTATTGCTGCAATACATGACTGCAACATCCATTCCATCCAGCATTTTTTAGCGAATAATGAGGCGGCAACGGTGACATTTGCCGAGGTTCTTCAGGCAAATAGCACTTTCGGTGGTGGCGCGGCTGATCTGGAGTTTCCAGTGAATGATACTGGTCTTCCACCACTGTGTGTCGTGACTGTCAATGTCCGGTCCTCTAACATATCTTCCTACAATTTTGGGCTCTTCCTTCCTAATGAGTGGAATTATCGATTCATCGCAACTGGCAATGGCGCGTATGCTGGTGGTATCAATTGGAATGATATGGGAACAAACGTGCGATATGGATTCGCCTCGATGTCAACTGATACTGGCCATATCTCGACCTCCTTCGATGGGAGTTGGGCACTTGATAATCCAGAGGCTCAACTAGATTGGGGCTACCGTTCCATGCACGGCTCAGTTGTACTTTCGAAAGTGATCACAAATGCTTATTATAAACATAACGTCAAATACTCATACTATACTGGCTGCTCTACTGGTGGCCGGCAAGGTTTCAGAGACATCGAGCTGTATCCAGAGGATTTTGACGGGATATTAGCTGGAGCACCTGCGTGGTGGACGACACATCTTCAGCCCGACAATGTTCAGGTCGCATTACACAATCTGCCGGTCGACGCCCCCACCCACATTCCATCTTCTCTATTCCCAGTGATTGGAGCTGAAGTCCTCCGACAATGCGACCCCCAAGATGGATTTACAGATGGAATATCCGACCCAGAAGGCTGCAACTTCGTCCCAGAAACCCTTCTCTGTACGTCCACTTCAAACAAAAGCTCGTGTCTGAATGGAGCACAATTAGATACTTTGTATCATTTTTACAACGACTGGTGGGAGACGAACCAGACTTTCGTCTTCCCCTATTATGAGTTAGGTTCCGAGGCTCAGTACGGGTTTCTTCTCAATAGTAAGTTCTTTTTTTAAGTGAATTCCTTTCGGCTACATAAACAAACCGAAATCATGCATATTGTTGAATGGTAGCCTACCGCCGCCTACAGGCAACCACTGTAGAGCTGTAATACGGCACGTAATATGGCCGTATTACAGGGGCCTACCGGCCCCTATATAAGTGGCCATACTTGCCCACTGTACAGTAGTTAATTTAGTAGTCAATTTATATATATTCTATGGGAACCTATTACGATCGGCATATGTAACCTGTTCAACAGTATGCTTATTTGATATCTTTGTATTTTGCTTCTACCCCTCATATAACTCATACATCACTTATGTAAATTATCTTTAACATGGTGTAAATTATCTTTATAGTTATGTCTTCACTTTCCGCAACCAAATTATAATGTCCGTGTTGACTTGTTAGAGATTTGGGTAATTAGAGATCGTGAAGCACATCAAGAGTAACTAACAGTTGTCCTTCCTGACAAAATCCTAATACTGTTGGAATACTGTCAGAGTACTTTGGCCAAGTATCACTCTGTGAGCTTATTAGAAGAGAGGTTGTCAAGATCTTAGAATGATCAGGATCTAAAATTATCACTATTAACTTGTTTGACAAAAACTGAATTATTCAAGGAATTTTCTGATCAAGAGGTTAGTCTATCAATTGAGACTTTCATGATTGTGAACATATACCAAATATATTGCAGTACTAAGGGTATGCAAGAAAGACATGGAGAAGGCTTGTGATAAAGCACTTGTCAAGTATTGTTGCTTCAAGAACTGTCTTCCAAGCTCTGGCGACCCTATCTCTTCAATCTGCTTGCAAGATATCTGCAATAGTTGTGTACTGGATGTTCTTAGTCGATGCCAGCCAGGGAGAGCAAGAGCTAACCTGCGACATCAACTGCCAACGTTTGTATCCTGTGTATCATATTGCATACTTTAAGCTTTATGTTCCGCATTTCATACCTATATTTTGCCTTGTATTCTGTGTCTTGCATGTTCTCCCGTCTTTCTGCCTCCTCTATCCCTTGCTTTCGACCTTGTATTCTCTGTCCTACTCATGCTGTGTATCCACCCACTGCCTTCTAGTACTACTACTGTGTTGTTTACTTCTGCTAATGCACTAACATTTAACCAGGGACATCGTAAAGGTTTATTCTTGAGATTTAATGTTCGAATTCTAACATCTAATCAAAAGAAATACTGATAGGCTCTTGTGAGAAAGTTTTAGCGATGTATTCCAACGGATACAACCTTCACATTATAACTTACGGAATTTACATATTAGCCTAATACATGGTTTTGAGACTAGGTTGTGTCATGTGCCATATTCTGCTTGAGGATCTAATTCTTGATGACATGCTTCTTGATAACATTCGAGAATGTTCTGCATAACTCTTGTATGTGATTTGTACCTCTTCAGGATCTCATTGTAAAGTACATTTATCTTTTTACTAGAGAGCAGATGTTCTAGCTAGTGTAATAGAACATTACATGTTCTTTATTTACGTGTTGTAAGGGCAGATACCTTACGTTATGACAAGGCTGTGAGATTGGCTACTGTTACCCTACCGCGGATTAGTTATTTTGAGTTACCTTAAGATATAGGTTTTAGTAGTAAGTCATGGTTAAAGAAGAACAATATTACTAATAACTTATAATCAGATAAGATTGGATAGTTGATCTTTATGTTTGGCATTCCTTGTCAATATATTCCTTAAGGCTAGACTTAAACCTATAACCTAATTGCTTGAAAGATGTTAATTATGACAATAACAAACCTTGTCCTTTCTAATGACCCTTATAATCCAGAAAACCCGTAGGATTCATACGATGATGGTAATGATGATGATAATGATGATAATATACTTAGCCAGCAGTCATTAAGGTTATGTTAATTAACTGATTAGGATAAAAAAAAGAACATATGATAAAGTTCTGTTAATATATATACATTACTCCATTGAGTAAAAGGTAACAGTGAATAACAAGGCAATCATACTTAAGAATACAAAGTAAAATATAGTCTTAGGTCTTGTTACTTACTAGGAAAACCAACTACAACCTAAATTACAAAATCTTTTACAGAAAAAGAATAAGTTACTTACCTTTAAGTATATGATAATTATAATTTCTGTTACAAAATGCTAAGAGTATAATATTATTAAGCAATTTGATAACATAAGTATTAATTAGTTAATTATAAAAAAGCAACTTATTAAGTAAGATAAATTGTTTTGTACAAATAAGAAACTTAAATTAAACTTATCATTTAACTATATAAATGTTAACTAATTATTAGTAATCTCATTATAAAGTATAAATATTAAAAGTTACTTATTAACAATTTAATAAATACTTAATTAACAAGAAGTTTAATTAATAAAAAAGGGATCTTCTAAGGAATTACTTATTTAACAAAAAGTATATAAATTCTTCTATTATCATAACAGTTATTATAAAAAAAAAACCTTATTATTAAATTGACCTTAATAACAAAAAGTATTACAAACTTATATAATCTTACTTATAAGATATTATTACATATATATAAGAAGGTAGTTAATTAAAAAGTTATAATAATATACCTTAAGTAATATATAAACAACTATATATAAAAGTATAACAATTACTTAAAAANGTTACTTAATATATTGACAATAAACAATCTTAATATTAATATTACAAATATATTATCCTTATAATCTTCTCTACTTAAAACTTTACAAGTTAGAACTTTAGTCTTAAACATATAACAAATTAATTATCTTGGTATCTTTAACTTTTAAGATGAACTAGTTAAAGAATACTATACTTAACAAGAAACAAAAGTTAAAANGGCTTAATCTGAAAAATAAGTATTAAAAANGCTTATAATATAATAATAGAACAAAACTTAAATCTTAAGACTATTTATCTAAATCTTGAGTTTTTNAAATATTTTAAAAAANGAAAGGTGTTTAAAAGGGAACAATTCTGCAAATCATTAATAATATAAACTATTAAGCTGATTTGAAATGTAAACAAGCTAAGGATAAAGAGGAATAAGAAGAAGAAAGTTAATTTATTACAATTGTTGATTATAAAGTATTATACATTATTATAATTTACTTCATTATATATTATTAATTCTAATTTATTATTATACATTAAGCTTATACAATTCTTAAATACTTAAAATAACCTTTAACATTTTGCTCATTTCCTTCAATTATATTAATATATTATTTTAAAAAAGCTTAAAAGCTTTAGTCTAGATTTTCTTCATAATTATACTAATTTCACTTGATAAAGGCCTTTAATTTAGTGAAAAACTCTTTAATAGAATTAAGATCAAATAAATAAGGAGGTAAATATACTAATCTTATATTAACATCATAATATAACTAAGTAATACATTCTAAGTGATGGAAAGAGATATTGTTCATAATAAGAATTGAATTCTTCTTTGACTATTTATTATATAATAAAAGTAGTTACTTTATAAAATCCTCAAATATAACGCTATTTATACAGCTTTAAAAAACCTTTACAAGGATAATACTGTCTTGTGTATAAGCTAATAATATTTGATATTATTACTTATGTTAAAACTTAGTAATTTGAACTAAAGTCATATTAAAAGAAGTTTATCCAGTTTGTTTATATCCATTTTGTATATTATAACTTGACTTATCTATAAATATATACTAATCTAAAAGAATATCTAACATATTATATAAATATAGATTTTATAAATTCGCATTCTATTCTTTTACTATATAATGTATTTTCTTTTTTTATTATACCCTTACAATCTAACTCTCTCTTGATAATAGAAGTTGAAAAGTGTTTTTTAAACTCATCTTAGAAGAAGAAAGTTGTCTCTTCTAAATATATATTAAGTTTTTATAATAAGTACTCCTTTAAAACTTTGAACATCAAAGATATAATACTTTGTTATTGTTTAATATAATTTAAAAAAACCTTCATTAAGTTATAACAATAAAGGTTTTTNCTTTATTATAACAATAAAGTACTTATTATAATAATTTGTTTTAACTATTTATTCATCTATAAATAACTTACTTTATAATNATATCCTTGATTTTTATATGTTATNATATTTGTTATAGTTAACGTTATATTAAACATTAGATGTTGGATAATTATTAAGAGATTTATTACATCCTCAAATCTAATACTATTCTAGTTATAAGAATATATAATACTTTCTTGACAAATTACATGAATCAACGTCTTAAAGTACATTCATTATTATCGCTATCCTCCTTCAATTTAAGATGAATTCTATTTAACATAATAATCATAATAGCCTTCTTAATTATTAAGGCATATATAATTCTAATTTGGTAATTGTTGTTTGTTCAAAAAGGATATGCTATTATAATGTTAATGTAATTGCTTATGAGATTATAATATACAAAATCGTTTTAACTATAATAGTTTCATATACTTATAACTAAATCGACTAAGTTAATATGAATGCTAAGTTAAATTTAACTTTATACAAGGAGAGTCTTCTAATAGATATAATAATTATAATAAGGTTAAAGTATTGTATAAGGATTAAGTGTTTACAATAAGCTGAATTTGATTATAGTCTGCTTAATTAGCCTTATTGTTATCTTTCCCCTTGATTATCTTTAATAATTCATTGATTATTGTTATAATAACAATTGTAAATAATTTTAATAATTATAACTTTAACTTTTAAGTTAAGATTATTAATGAAGATGTTATTAATACTTTCTATATACTTCTTAGTAAGTTTAGTAACAGCTTAAGTAGTATAAACGTTAATAGTTCTACTTAAAAAGGCTAGAAACTCTATTAAACCTAACATTTATTGTCTTTTTTTNGTTATGACTTAGATTTCATTGATTATGAAGAGATACTTGATTAAATTCATCAAAGATATACTAGCTTAGGATCTTAAACAACTCTTATTAACCTTAACAATGTTAAGTAAGAGTAAAGATATACTTTATTTTAAGTTGTTAACAATTAAAGAGGAAGTTATAACTTGTTATCAAATGTACTTATAAAATTCATAAGCAATCACTAGATATATAAGTTTTTTTNAGTTTATACTAATAATATAACTTGTTTTAAGCAAAGTTATTATGGTATTATAAATTATATAAAGATTTCTGGTTAACAAAACTCAAAAGTTAATATATTCAAGCTTGTATATGATTAGCTATATAATAACAAGAGGTAATAAATACTTATTCTTGATAATATTGATGATGTTAGTTTTCTGGTTAATATATGAATTACTAATTTAAGCAAGACTTTAAAAGTATTAAAAGATTATATACTTTAAAGTTAAAATGAAGTAATTCTCATTATGACTAAATTTACAAAAGTAGCCTTAAAGTTAATCAAATAAAATGAAGTTATCTTACTTATTCTTATGGATAAGGTTGATGTATTAGCCTTATTTGAGAAAAAACCAAATTAGCAAAGTTATAATGAGGATGTTAATAATCTTATTGTTAAGCTTATAACTATACTCAAGTATATATTACTTGTTATTGTTCAGATTATAATATATATTTCCTAGAATATATTATTTTACTTAATGAGAAAATATCTTGAAGAATTCTGAAAAAGTAATTATAAGAAAACAAGTCTTTTAAACATAAAAGCAAGACAACTTCAACAAGATAAAGAAGTTAAGAACTTAATCATTATTACTTAGTATATATTGTTTAATTATATTTGTAAAATAAAGCCTTTAACAGTTGATTTATTATCATTGATAAGTATATTTGATTAATAAGGAATTCTTGAAAATATAATTCGAAATAAAATTGAAATTAAAGAGTATAATTAGAGTTAATATAATAAAGATGTACACAATTAATAGATTTCAAAAGGATTTACTTATATTAAAAAANCTATTTGTTTGTTTTCATTATTGATTAATCAACATTTAAAATGTATAAGCTTATGTAATTAACAACAAGAACATAATTTAAAGTTGATGGTTAACTAGAAAAATGAAGAAAATAATTTATCTAAAGTTTATATGTAAAATTTCTAACAAGTAAATATAAAAATTAAACAAAATATTAAATGCTTTTCTTATATACAAAATTATTAACAAAGCAAAAGCTTAAGTTGAAAAATATTATTAAGCAATTAAGCTTTATTATAATATAATACAA
>NCSJ02000659.1:0-10248 GCA_002812745.2 Scytalidium lignicola
ATTATCCAAGTTATTGGATAATTAGGATAAGGTAAATGTTTAAGGACAATGGAAATGTATAATATACAAGTAAGTAATTAAGTTAAAAGTAAAATCTAGTAATATATTTAAGTTGAATATAAAGACTTTATTCTTATGTTCTTATAATATGCTTATATAAATAATGAAATCTAACTAGACCTTCTAAACCTTATAAGTCTTATAAGTTTATAGACCCTTTAGACCTCTTAAGTCCCTTAAGTCTTAATCATGTCATGTGATCATTAAGTTCTTTATATATACTCTGCTGTATATTAAGCTTTAAGCTTATACTAATCACTTGTTAAGTAAAACTTATAATACTTAATAAAGATATAATTTTATAAATAATATTTAAAGTTGTTAATAATTTAATAAAACTTAATAAACTTATCCTTATATTATTAGTTTATAACATTTACTTATGTATATTAGAACTTAACATTTTATTACAAAACTACACTATCCAGGTCACTGGATAGCCAAGGGTAAGGTAAATGTTCAAGGACAGTGGAAACATATAATACACAAGCAAACGACTAAGTCAAAGGCAAGATCTAATAATATATTTAAGTTAAACACAAGGAGTTTACTCTTATGTTCTTATAATGTACTTATATAGATAATGAAATAAGGTTAAACCCTTAAACCCTCAGGTCCCCAAGTCCTAAGCTGACAGACCTTAGACCTCCCAAGTCCTAGGTCCTTATCATATGACCATCTAATTGTTAAGTTCTCTTATACAACATATTTATACTAAGCCTCAAGCTTACATCAATTAACATATTACAATAAAACCTATAACATTATCCCCTTTTTGCACT
This sequence comes from Scytalidium lignicola, assembly GCA_002812745.2. Lineage (NCBI taxonomy): Eukaryota > Fungi > Ascomycota > Leotiomycetes > Scytalidium > Scytalidium lignicola. The sequence goes on from NCSJ02000659.1 coordinate 843, forward strand.
AGTATCACCTTAACACTTAAATGTCACCTTCGAACAATCTCCTTGTTCAGCAATCCTTCCTTTCTTTCTAACATACCACTTAAACAACAATGTTCAAAGAGTAGTACAAAAGAAAGGTCAAGATCAAGAAAATATTAAGAACAAATAACCTTAGGCAATTATATCAATGAATACAGTTTCAAAGTAATGTCTTATTCATTTTGTGAGCAGAACAATTTCGTCTGTAAAATAAACCTTAACTCTAGTCATTATAACAAGTGCTCTTATCATAGTCAATCTTATGATAGCAAGGAATTCATTTCCTCTTCCTTCCTTGTTTACAAGCATAAGCATAACCAGCTTACAGAGAAGAAAGAGAAAACTAACGAAGTTCTTTTAAAGACAATAACCTGCTTAGCCTACTTGAAGAAACAACAATCCTTTCTGAAGAAGTATACCTAGGAAATGTTCTATTACAGTCTGAAAACTTTAGACGAACTTAACATTGTTGAAGAAAAAGAAAAGCAAGAAAAACCAAATTCCTTATAACCCCCAAAGTTATATTCTGCTAACTCAAGTATAGTTTCTTCTTCTACTATCAACCTTTTCTTTTCTAACCTTACAATTTCATCACTTGAAAATCTATTCTAAGATGAGTTTGTTAATATACTTTTAACAACTTCTCATAGCTCATAAGATTAAAGGTAAGTTCTTATCTATTCTTACTTTCCAGATATCCTATCCATTTAACTAAGTATTATAATTTCTTATAATACATCTTATAACTAATAATTCTCTTAACTTCATATTCTCTTTCTAAATCAACTTCTTCTAACATTAATATTTAAATGTTTTCAAGTGCTAGTTCAAGAAATAAAACATAAAAAACAAAATGTATTTTAACTATTATTAGTAATTTCAATTTATACATTAAAGGTTTATAAACTTCTTTAATCTTATATAATCTTATCTTTACCCAGTCTAGTTTATCACTTGATCTTGTTATTTTGATGTTTTTTCTAAGAAGATAAACTTTATCCCCTTTTTTNTAAATACTAATTCTATTAAACGTCTATAATTATAATACTTTTTCATTCTTTCTTTAATGTATTAAAATAAGTTTCTAATCTTTTCTTGTATTTCTTCCTTTTANTTTTATACAAATCTCTGCTGATTTACTTGTAGATTCCAATTCTAGTCTAATACAAAACCTTTCTGGTTCTTATTTATAATTTACATAAAATAAAATAATCTTAGTTAATTCATATAATATACCATTATACACCATTTCTGCTATTAATAAGTAATCAACCTAATTATCTTGATCATAATTAACATAACATCTTAAGTATTCTTCTAACTATTTGTTCAAACATTCTGTTTTTCCATTAGTTTGTAAATACTATATTGTTAACAATTTTCTCTTGACTCTTATCCTTACTATTATTATTTCTTAAAACTTAAATGTAAATCTAATATCTTTATCAAAAATTATCTATTTTAATAATCCTTATTAAGACACTATTCTTCATAAGAATATATTAACTACCTCTTCTACTTCTTAAGTTTCTCTGAATAATTCAAATATTACAAAATTAATATAATATTCAATTATTACAAAGATAAAGTTATACTTGACCTTTGTTATACAATCTGTAAAAACCAATAGTTTTACAATAAAATCCTATCCAATTAATTCTTATAGATTATCAAGTATTTATATAAGGTATAATTATCCTTAAGGCTTCCTTCTTAAATTCTTAACCTTTTTACAAATTTTATATTCTATAATTACTTTCTTAACTATTAATTATAGTTTTATAATAAAGTAATCCTTATTAATTTGGTAATAACATTAGGTTACTCTTATATATCTATTATATAACAAACTATACTATTCCTTAACAAACTCTTCTACTAATTTCATTAGTATATATAACCTTTTATTCTTATACTAAATGTTTTTGATTTTTTCCCATTTATCTCTAGTCATGTTTAATAAAGTATCTTCTTCCTTTTTCCTTTTCAATTTACTTTTCTAATTTGATCAGCCTAGTCCTTGTCTGTTATAATTATAATAACCATAAGTTATCCCTTATTATATACTAAGAATCCATTCTTATCTTCCTTCAATATAAGTTTACTTTCCTCCTTTTCTTTAGCTAAGTACTTAAGTTTCTAACTTAGAACATCTACTCTTTTATTATCTTCACCTTTAACATAAGTAATCTTAAAATTATACTCAAATAACTTTTTTTACCTATTATACTTGTCATACATTTAACTACTTAGTTGTTATGAAGTATTGAAGATTATAATAATCTGAAAGTATATTTACTGTTTCACTAGATTTAACAACATATACTCTTCAATGTTTCAAAGCTTTTATGATAATTAACATTTCCTTATCTAATGTTTAATAGTTTCTTTTAACAGTATTCAGCTTTCTTGACCAAAATGCTAATAATACCTAGTAATATCATTTACCAATCTACTATGATTACAATAACATAACTCTTAATACTATATTAAAGATATTAATTTCAATTTGTATTCTTCTTTTTAGATTAAAGATTCTCAAAAAACTTCCTTTTATAAAAGTATCCTTAATACTTTGAAATACTTCCTTCACAATGTTATTCCATTCATAAGCTTGATCTTTCTTCATAAATTTTGTCAATAGTATAAAGATCTTAGAATAGTCTTTCACAAATCTTTGATAATAATTAATTAATCCTAAGAAACTCTATAGTTGCTTAACAGTCTTAGATAGTTCTTATTCCTTAATTGACTAAATCTTATTATCAAGGGTTTTTATCCTTTCTCCAGAGATACAATATCCTAAGAACTGAACTTGTTCYTTATRAAATTTGCATTTTACWAGTTTATAATAYAATCTTACCTCTTATAATGCTTGTAGAATAAGCTTAACATACTCCTTGTATTCTTCAATACTCTTTAAGTAAATGATTATATTATCAAGATATATTATTATGAATTTTTCCAAATATTTCTCTAATATCTAGTCTATTATTCTTTGTTGTATTGTTAGAGCATTAGTTATACTAAATGTCATAATCAATGGTTTAAATAATCTGTATTTTGTTTGAATAACAACTTTCCATTCATCACCTCTCTTAATCTTAACCAGATTAAACACTGACCACAAGTTTAGCTTAATGAATATGACAGCTCCTTTTAACTTGTTTATTATTAAATCTATTAATAGTAAGGGGTATTAGTCTTTCTTAGTTCTACTATTCAAGTGTTTGTAATCATTATAAGGTTGTCTTAATAGATTGTCTTCTTTCTTCACATAATGCAGTAGTACTTTAGCCTTGTCATAACCTTCTTTGTACAAACCTTTTAGCATTATTTTCTCAAGTAACTATTTCTTCATCACCTCATCCTCAGTGAGTATTGTTTGATAAATTAGTCTATAGGCTAGTCTAAACCCCTCTTTAAGCTTTATCTTATGATCTCATGGTTTGTGCTCAGGTAAGGCTGAATCATTAAGTCTTTCTATAAATAGCTCTAGCCATTCATAATATTCTTCAAGTATATGTTTTATAGTTTCATCAATATGGACAACTCTTAAAGACATGGTTTCTTCTGGAAAGATAATTATACTTGTTCTCCAATCAATTATTAAATTATACTTCTTTATCCATTTAATTCTTAATATTACCTAATATGTTCTTAACCTCATAACATCAAAAGATATCTTCTCTTAGTAGCTTTTACTATACTTTATATCTAAGTTTTAAGTTTGAATATTAATATACTTCTGAACCTTAGTATTGTTTACTAACGATATCAAGTAGTTATTGTTTTTGACTCTTGTATTAAGTTTAAGCTACTTTACAACTTGTTCACTGATAAAGTTTCTTTTGGCTCCTAAATTGATCAAAGCCTTTACTGGCTTTCTACATAGTATTATGTTGATATATAATGAACTTTTACTATTTATAAAGTAAAGATTGACGTTTCTAGCATTATCAACTGACATGTTATCATTAATCTCTAGGTTTTCAGCATTTCCTTTTAATTCTTCAAAGAGTATTATTTGTCTTTCAACAAGATTTCTCAGTCTTGGTCCATCTAGGCTTTTATCATTTATGAATACTTGTACATCTTGTATTCATTTTGTTATTTCATTTCCAAGGTGTTCTCTTATCTTAATGATTAAAACATTACTTACTATAGGAATTCTTTTTACAGAATTCAAAGGGTATACTGTTACTTCCTAGTTGAACTGTTCATCAATTCTTTATAATAATTTGTCTTCTCCTGATAATATAACAAGTAATTTTAGAGGTAATAATTCTTCTTTTAGTTCGTTAACTGTAAATAACACTTCTATGTCTTAGTTAACTAGTTTAACAACAATTTTAACTAGTCTCCTTTATCCTTGTTGAGCATAATATTATTCAACTTTAAGCAGTTATTTTACTGATTTTCCTAAACCTTAAATTTCTTTATACTATGTTTTTACCTTTACTTGGTCTTGTTAGTAGGTTATCATTAGAAGTCCTTTATATTGTACATTATATCTTTCTTACATAACATAGCTTAATCCTTCTTTAATTATTATCTAAGCATTCTTAAGCATTTGATTAAAATCATCTTAGATTTAAGTTCTTTTTACTAGTAAGAGGAACTTGTATGTTCTTTTCTTTATGATAATACTTTGAAGGTTGATCTTATAGACTAGAGCAAGATCTCTAATATCAAGTTTACATACCTTGACAGTTATTTCTTCTTATTATATAGTTTGGAAAAGCTAACTTTGGTTTAAGATCTCTTATCCTCTTAGTCCTCTTATGCTAATTGTAAGGTAATATTTCAAGATTAATAGTTCCTCAGAAATAAGATATTATTCTGTTGGTATAGCCTTAAAGTCTAATAGTATAATCATCTAAATTCTACTAACTCTTAGAATTGATCTCTATCTGCCTTAACCTTTGGTTTAGTTGTTACCTCAAGGATATCTTATATGTTGAGTCCTTTCCATAAGCACAGAATCTGTCTTAAGGATTCTTACTATTATTATCTTGTCTATATCAGTCTTAATGACATAATGTAGTATAGTTATTAAGTCTTGATAACCTTCTTCTCCTGAAGAATTTTCCTCTTCATTTGAGCTTTCTTCTTCTAACAATCTTAACAAGATGTTTATAATCCTTAAGATTTACATGGCTTCAACTTTAACTACTACACTCAACTTGTTGTCCTTCTTATAGGTATTTGCTATATGTCCAAGAAGTTTACACTTGAAACACAACTTGTTTTTTCTTCTTTTGTTAAGTTCTTCTAAGGAAATTCCAAAGGAATTTCCTTTCTTATTCTTTCCTTCATAATGCTTCTTTCCCTTTCCTTTGAAAGTCTTTCCTCTCTTCATAACATTTAACTTTATAAGGTTATTATAATCCTTCTTACCTTTAGTCTTTCTACAGTTAAAGTAAGATTTACCCTTCTTGTCCAAGATCATCTTATATTGTTCATTCCTGATTTTGATAAACAAGTCAACAAGAGCATTGAATATAATAATTATAAGTTATCAGTATAATTCTTCTTTAATGGAATCTTTGAGCTTAGTCTTATACTAGTGTATATATGCTTCCTCTCCTTAGTTGACTAATACTGCATACTAGTAATAAAGCATTATATATTTGTTAAGGCTCTTGGTTTGTCTAAGGTGAGCTAATTGTCTTTCAACATTCCTTTTTTTTGTCAACATCCTTATATAAGCATTTGAGTTCTCTTGTATAGTTTTCCTAACTCCCAAAGATGTTTCTTACTACTTAGTTTGTTGTTCCTCCATTTGTAGCAAACTATTTGTCCTTAAAGGGTTAAAACCAAGTTTCAGCTACTCCTCTCAAGTACATAGACACTTACAAAACCTTATGCATATTTCTAAGCAGTAGATAATTATTCAACACCAAATAAGTTCTTGTCTATACAAGGTATACTTTCAACTTCTTTTTGTTCTTATAGAACAAATCTGGTCTGGCGATTTTGACTTCTTTAAGTGTTGCCATTAAAACTTGTTCAGTGTTGTCCTCTGGTTCAGAGTCTAGATCAAGGTTTAGGCTTAGAGCTCTTGATTCTAGAACTAGTTTTAAGTCTAGCTTAGGTAATAGAGGTGTTAGTTTCTTTCCTATAGCTCTTGATGATTCCTTAACAGTTAATCCTTCTGTTAATTGAGTAAGTTACTTTGGTAGTATAACAACTTCTTCTAATATTCTTACCTGGATGTTAATTTCCAGGATAGTCTAGTTCTTACCTTGGTCTTCTTCAGAACTATCCTCCGAACTTTCCTCAGATACTTCTTCAGATCCCTCTTTAGATTCTTCTTCAAAGCCTTCTTCAGAACCTTCTTCAAGTTATTGTTCATTATTGTTATCTATTAGTATGTTTATTTCTAAATCCTAATTCATCAAGATAAGTAATGTTCAAAATGTTATAAAACTATGTTATCCAGGTCACTAGATAGTCAAGAGTAAGGTAGATGTTCAAGGACAACAGAAACATATGACACACAAGCAGGTGACTAAGTCAAGGGTAGGATTTAGTAATGTATTTAGGTTGAACACAAGGAGTTTACTCTTATGTTCTTATAGTATGCTTATATAGCTAATGAAATACTGTTGGACCCTTGGACCCCCAGGTCCCTAGGTCCAAAGCCTATGAACCCTGGACCCCCTAAGTCCTGGGTCCTTATCATGTGACTGTCTAATTGTCAGGTTCTCTTGTATAACGTATCTATACTGAGCCTCAAGCCTACACCAATTAGCATGTTACGGTAAAACCCGTAACAAATAACTTCTTTGCTTATTATATTTATCTTGTATTTAATTACTTAATTGTTATAAAGTATTAAAGGTTATAATAATTTAAAAGGATATTAACTATTTTGCTAGATTTAATAGTATATACTCTTCAATACTTTAAAGTTTTTATGATAATTAACATTTCCTTATCTGATRTTTGATAATTCCTTTTTATAATGTTTAACTTTTTTGACTAAAATACTAATAGTACTTAGTAATGTCATTTATTAATTTGCTATGATTATGATAACACAACTCTTAATACTATATCAGAGGTATTAGTTTTGATTCTTATTCCTTTTTCTAGATCAAAGATTCTTAAAAAACCTCCTTTTACAAAAGCATCTTTAATGTTTTAAAATATTTCCTTTACAACATCATTCTATTTATAAGCTTAATCTTTCTTTGTAAGTTCAGTTAATAGTATAGAGATTTTAAAATAATCCTTTATAAATCTTCAGTAATAATTAGCTAACCTTAAGAAACTCTATAATTACTTAATTATCTTAAATAATTCTTATTCTTTAATCAACTAAATCTTATTATTAAGAGTTTTTATCCTTTCTTTAAAAATGTAATGTTCTAAGAATTAAACTTATTCCTTATAAAATTCATATTTTACTAGTTTATAATATAATCTTGCCTCTTATAATACTTTTAAAACAAGCTTAATATACTTCTTATATTCTTTAATATTCTTTAAGTACATATTTATATTATTAAGATATACTATTATGAATTTCTTTAAGTATTTTTCTAATATTCAGTATTATCCTTATAAGATATAACTTAATCTTTCTTTTATTATTATCTAAGTATCTTCAAGTATTTAGTCAAAATCATCTTAAATCTAAGTTCTTTTTNATTAACAAGAGGAATTTATATATTCTTCTCTTTATAACAATACTTTAAAAGTTAATTTTATAAACTAAAATAAGATCTTCAAGGTTAAGTTCTTATTCTTCAACAATTACTTTTTCTTATTATATAATTTTATAAAGTTAACTTTTATCTAAGATTTCTTATCCTCTTAGTCCTCTTATACTAATTATTAGATAATATCTAAAGATTAATACTTTTTCAAAAACAAGATATTACTTTATTAATATAACCTTAAAATTTACTAATACAATTATCTAGATTCCATTAACCCTTAGAATTGATCTTTATCTATTTGGATTCTCAACTTCCTCTTTGTCTTAAGAGTATCTTATATACTAAATTCTTCTTATTATTACAAATGTTACCTTACTGATTTCCTTATTAAATGTCTTCTTTAAGTTTAAACTTTCTTCTTTTGATGATTTTAACAAGATATCTTTAATTTTTNAAGATTCTCATAACTTTAACTTTAATTGTTATACTTGACTTATTATCTTTCTTATGAGTATTTGTTATATGTTTAAGAAGTTTACACTTAAAACATAACTTGTTTTTTNCTTCTTTTGTCAAGTTCTTTAAAGAAGATTCCAAAGATATTCCTTTTTTTNACTTCTGCTTTTAAAGTACTTCTTTCTTTTCCCTTTAAAAATCTTTTTTTTTNCTTCATAATATCTAACTTTATAAAATCTCTTCAATCTTTCTTTTTNATTAGCTTTCCTTTGATTAAAGTATAATTTACTCTTTTTGTTTAAGCTTATCTTATATTACTTATTTTTAATCTTGATAAACAAGTTAATAAAAGTATTAAATATAATAACTATAAGCTATTAATATAATTCCTCCTTAATGGAATCTTTTAAGTTAATCTTATACTGATGTATATATACTTCTTCTTCTTAATTAACTGATATTATATATTAATAATAAAACATTGTATATTTACTCAAGCTCTTAGTTTGTCTAAAATAAGTTAATCATCTCTTAACATTCCTTTTCTTATTAACATCTTTATATAAACGTTTAAGTTCTTTTGTGTAGTTAACTTAACTTATAATAATGTTAATTATTTCTTGTTTTTTTNGTTTCTTTATTTATTATGAACTATTTATCCTTAAAGGGTTAAAACTAAGTTTTTATTACTTTTCTTAAGTATGTTAATACTTATAAAACCTTATGTATATCTTCAAACAATAGTTTATTATTCAATATTAAATAAGTTCTTATTTGCACAAGATATACTTTTAACTTCTTTTGTCCTTATAGAACAGGTTTAACTTGACAATTTTGACTTTTCTAAAGGTTGTTATCAGGATTTACTCAATGTTGTCCTCTAGTTTAAAGTCTAGATCAAGGTCTAGACTTGAAGCTTTTAGTATTAGAATTAGTTTTAGGTTGGATTTGAGTAATGAAGGTATTAGCTTTAGACTAGCCGGACCGTTGCATTGGACCGTGGTCCCGTCCGGACGAGACCGTAAGCCACATGGTCTCGTCCGCAAAAATTTAAGCGAGACCGTAAGCCACACGGTTCGGTCTCAAGGTTTTGAGACGAACGTGAAACGGTCCCCCACTTTTTGTTGTCAGACCAGACCGTAGTCTCACGGTCTGGTCTCAAAATTTTTAATCTCAGACCGTAGACCGTACAGTCTGGACCGTGAGACCGTAACGCTAGACCGTAACGGTAATATAACCTAAATTGGAAATAAGCTTTACCT